>JAJOOF010002563.1:0-81842 GCA_029582545.1 Solanum lignicaule
TTCCCTTACTTCCAACTGTGAATGCAATCTCTTTTGTATTTGCTTCTAACTAATCTCCAACGGATAGTGAATGAATTTTCATCTGCACTGGTTGGAACCTTGTACATCCTATTTTGCATCTTCTTTATTCAAATATTAGGAACAAGTAATTTTTCTATATGAATGATTGACTTTGCTTGTTGTGGAATGTCTTGGTTGTTATTGAATTGTTGGACTTGTGTACCTGCAAAATTAATAGCATAGTTAGTGAAAAATCCGTCAATTGGTTGCCTTCTCTGAATATGTGCGCCACCTCCACCTGGCAACTATGGATAATCCCCTATACATGTCTAATATCTAGTGATATTGACCATGGAACCTCCCATACTCCATTTTTCACCGTTTCTACTATTAGGGAATTTGTTTCTACAATTAGTGGGAGTAGATTGTGTTGTTGGCAGTATACAATCCCTATTCTAATAGCCTTAATAACAGATTCAATAACAATAAACCTTTCTAGTAGCCTTGACTCAACAAACACCAAATCTCCAAACTCATTTCTAACACAAAAGACCATAGAACGAGGTCCAGGATTTCCTCTACAAGATCTATCAGTGTTACATTTAAAACTTTCACTTGGAGGGTGACTCCACTCAACCATCTTATGTCTTACAAGAGGTACATACTCCTCCATATATTTTACAATCGGGGGCCAATTGTTAGGGATACCCTTCAACCATGGATATCTACACTTGGTAAACAAGTATAGATTTCTGTTAATTTCTGCCATCATAGACTGCCTACTTATCTTTCCCCCCATGTATAAGAACATTTCTTCTCTTCCAAATTTCCCAAATAATAAAGGCAGGAACTGTTTTAAAAATGGGTTTAAGTTTAAAAACACAATCAACACTCTACCATTCTTCTAGTCCTTGATTAATCTGCATTACATTAATATGTAATCCTGCAGCTTCTGAGAAATATTCCTAAATAGCCTTAGCATATGGGCATTCAATGAGTAAGTGATTAAAAGTTTCTTGTAACTTAGTATGACATCAACAACATTCAACAGAATCCACATTTTTCCTTGTGATGAGGACTTCTCCAATAGGAATTCTACCAAACCACATCCTTCACAATAGAAAAGACACCTTAAAAGGCAATCCTTTCTCCCAAATGTTCATTATATTGAGTAAATAATTTTTTCTATATCTACATAACTCCCATGCTGATCCTATTGTAATCCTTCCGAGATGCTGGCCATCCACCAAGCTTTATCATTTTTTTAGTAGTTGTTATATACCCTAGTACAGTATGTATGTGATTGCACACTTCTTCATTAAGATTCTCATTTAATCCCTCAGTATTCCACCCATTCTCATTGAGGAGCTGCTGCATTGATTCAATCTGATTTTGTTCATGAGAAATAGATGTTTGTAAGTGAAGGGCCCCAAATTGGGTCTAATTGTCAAACCAAACACTAGAGAGACCTCCTTTAATTTCCCACAAGATCTGTTGATCAAACAAGTCTCTAGCCTACAACATAACCTTCCATACTTGTGAGCCTCCCTTCCATTGAACAACATGTGGTATGTATCTTTTACAATATTTATTCCATAGGAACTGAGATCATAGAGAATTAGTGGTTCTGAAGTTCCACCACAGCTTAAAAATAAGGCATTTGTAACATCAAATAGAGATTTGAAACCCAGACCTCCCTCCATCTTAGGCAAACAAATATTTTTCCAAGGTATCCAGTGAGTGGCTCTTCCTTCTTCTTTGTCATTCCATAAGAATTTAGAAAAAAATCCTATGTATATCATGGATCACACATTTAGGAGGATTAATAGCAGAAAGAAGATATATTAGAATATTTTGTAATACATGATTAATCAACACAACTTTCCCCCCAAAAGATAAAAGCTTTCCTTTCCACATTTGAAGCTTGTTAAGAATCTTTTGAATCAATTCAGAGAAATGAACTTTCTTCATCATTTCATGGCCTATAGACACCCCAAATCCCTTTTCAACTCCAATTACCTCTTGCACCACCTGGATGGAGGTTTGAGCTGCCTTGCTACAAAAGTAGCAAAAACTCATCTCTTTATTAATCACTTGTCCTAATTGTTCTTCATACATATGAATAGTTTCCATACTAAGTTGCAAGGATCTTTTGTCAGCTGTATAAAAAATAACGGTATCATCTGCATAAGCAAGATGATTCAATTGTTAGCTCCACTTATGCATTCCATAACCCTTAAATTCATAGTTGTAGAACAAGTGATTCAAAGACCTAGTCAAGACTTCAGAAGATAGGATAAATAAAGAAGAGGATAATGGATCACCCTATTTAACACCCCATGTAGACCGAAATAATCGATAGGCTTGACCATTAATCAACAAAGAGTACCAATTATTAGTAATAATCCTCCGAATCATATCCAAGAATACCTCATCAAATCCCATTTTTCCTACGACCTTAATTAGGAACCTCCAATCCACTCTGTCAGTTACAATTTCTTGAGCAAGTAGCACATTCTCAATAATGTTTCTGCCCTTAAAAAAACCAGTTTAATTCTGAGTAATCTTGGCGGGAACCTTTATAATCAATCATGAACAATTCTTGAAATAATTTAGAAAATTACCCAGACTAATTGGTCTAAGATAAAAAAAAAAAGGTTTGTATCACTACCTTTTTTGGTATTAGGACCAGATTAGTATGTGTAATAGACTTTGGTAAAGTATCCCCCTAGAAAAAAACATGAATTACCTTAATTATAACAGGGCCTACTATATCCCAACAAGTTTGGTAAAAACAACCTTTCAAGCCATTTGGTCCACAAGCACTATTAGGATTAAGCTCAAACACCACATTTTTAACCTCTTCATTTGGCAAAATCTTCACAAAAGCATTCTCTTCTTGAGTAATCTTAGGTTGAATGTACTGCAAAAAGGTCATATATTCAAAATTACACCTTCCAAAGAATTGGTTTTAAAAAAAATAGACCCTTTCATTGGCTATTTCATAAATAATTTTAGCCCAAGTTCCATCAACCTTCTGAATTCTGGTAAGTTTCAGCTTCTTCCTTCTATCCTTCACAAGGCAGTGGAAATTTTGTGTTTCTATCCCCTTCATTGAATCATTGAACACTAGCTTTCTGTCTCCAAATCTCCTCTTCATGATGCAAATATAGTTTCAATTCAGCATGAGCCTACTGCAGAATAGCTCTGTTGCTAGGATTAGGATCTTGTCGGAATATATCTTCTTTAATTTTGACAATGTCTTCCCTAATAGCCAACTGCTTAAAAATATCTCCAAACTTTGCTTTATTCCATTTAGAAAGAGCCGCCTTAGTTTTCTTCTGTTTGTGTTTTAATTGGATAAAGATATCACCTTCAGTTTCAGCAATCCAATTTTGACAAACCACTTGTTTGAAGTCTTCTCTTTCAGTCCAGAATTTCAGGAATTTGAATGGTTTGACAACAAGTATAAAACTAAAGTCACAAGATAGTAGTAATGGAGCATGATCAGATCTAGTCCTAGATAAGTGTTGTAAGCCAATATCACCAGATACATATAGTAATGCTTGATTGACAATCACTCTATCTAGTCTTTTGAAGATGCAATCCTTATTCACCCTACCATTCCACCATGTGAATGGATTCCCTATAAACTTGATATCAGATAAATCACAAGAGCCAATACAACATGCAAAATCCTCATACTTTTGGGGTAAACATGCTACCCTCCTATCTTTTCTTCCCCACTCAATATAACATTAAAATTGCCTCCCACCATCCATGGAACTGGGAAGTTAAGGCTTAGTGAGTATAGATCATCCCATAGACTTAATCTTTCTATATTAGAGCATTTAGCATACACCACAGTTGACAACACTTTCGTGCCATCTTTTAATGTTAATAATATGGTCAATTGCTGGTCTGAATATGAGATAACACCCACTTGAATATAATGATTCACAAAAATTCATATCTGCCCATTTGTATTAAAATTCACATATTGCATCCCCAACCTCCTTTTGAATTTTTGAATATTGCTAGTATCTTGGAAAGGTTCCATTAAAAAAACCAGAACAAATTTGTGGTGTCTTTGTAACATTTGAACTCTATGAAAGGCCTCCTCAGATTTAACAGACCTAATATTTCAGAACAAGACTTTGTAACTCATTTAGATCATGTTTTGACCAACCTCTTACACTGAACCCTTGTTGGAACAACACTATTGTTGTCCCCTCTTGATTTGATCTTTCTATTCTTTGAAATCACCTTGGGAGATATACCAACCTCTTTACAAACAATTTGCAGATTACTATCTCTTTCCCCTTCCTCTTTATCTTCTGATACTTCTTTTGATGCTATGCTTATTTGCAGATTCTCTATAGTGTCCTGATTGATGTTCTGATGAGTAACCAAATCATGTAATGCTTATATTGGGCTAGAATTTCCATGCATGGTATGTATGAGTGCTCTTGCAGTATCCCGTGAAACCATTTTCCCATCTGTTGGTATTCATTTTGTATATGAAGGAATCTTCCTTCAATCTGATGGACTACTTGTAGTGGCATCTGATAAATAACATTAGATAAATCCTTTATTAACATCAAATCCTTATTTTGCTGCATAGGGTCCTCATGTAATATTGTTAGTGCCTTATTCATTGGACACTGCTGATCATGTGCAATATTCCCTCCATTAGGTACACTTATCTTTTTCTCAGCTACTTCATCATAATGCTTCACAATCTCTTCATGATTTGTAGCAGATGTTCATTTAATGACAGGAACCTCAATCACTTTTTGTTGCTTATCAGCCCCTACAACTGCTGGGCCAATTTCTTTCTTCTCCCCATCCTGCTTTGTTAAGTTACTGCTCAACATATGAGATCCATCAGCAATAGTGACTTTGTTCATGTCCTGCTCATCATCTGTGTTTAATTTCTGTGCTATATTCTCTTGTTGTTCTCCCTCTCCATCCTTTTGCTCTTCATGAGTATTCATAATATTTATTGGTGAGCTTCTAAATGTGATATATACATCTCCTTATTTGTATTTTCTTCCTGTAATGTTGCAAATGAATTGTTAGTATGCAACTCTGCATTTTCTTCTTTGTTAAGTCTTTGTTTATCAGTAGCTATAACTCTCCTTGTAGGTTGTCATTTCTTGAGATGTCGTCCAATCCTTATTAAAGGAGTTTCTAGTTGAGGAACATCCACTTCTACTTCTTCACATCCATCACCCTCCTTAGGACCAACTGTCTCCTCAATAATTGGATTGACTTTATGAAGTTCAGGGTGAAGAACCCAACAAGTAGCTTCATTGTGTCCCTGTAGTTTGCATTGTTTGCAATATTTTGGGAGCATATCGTACTGGATTTTTACCCTTTCCACCCTAGAGATATTTGTATTTTCATTCACCACTTCCAATTTGACAAACTTACGTAGTTAAGCAAGCAAATCCACTTGTACCTTGACCCTCGCACAATTAGGTCGTGTTTTGTTTATAGTAACTATATCAAGATGTAGTGGCTTTCCAACTGCTGAAGTAGGAGAGAATATAGATTCCTTAACAAAGTATGTTGATTTTGAATCCAGAAAGGAAATCCATGCCATCACCTGTGTTATCTCTTCTTCTATGTTGAATTTTGCGTCATAGATGAGAGGTCTCGTCATATAAGAATAACCATCCTTAGCCACTATTTAATAAGTAGGTTTAAACATCATATTATTGAAATCCTCCTGACGATTAAATCTTATTAGAATATGTCTGCTTCTTGGCAATCCAATTTGACATTCTCCTTTAATATTGCACTATTTTGAGATTTGGATTCTCGGTTATTCTATTTCAGGCCACCCATAGAAGAATTTCACCAAAATTGCGTACTGAAGGTTTTCTATAATATTCATTTTATCCACCTTCTCTTCTGTCACACCACTCTAGGGATTCCTTCTTTGTACTGGATTTTCTTTATGGGAATTGATTCAACAAAACTCTGAAACTTTTCTACATCACTTTTAGGTTTTAGAATATTAGAAAATTACTCTCTTTTTGTGCCAAATTCCTTACATATAAAATCGATAGGCAAATTAGTAGGGGCGATTTGATGACTTGGTGCATTGGGATGTTTAAGAATGGGAAATGAAGTATTGGAATGTAATGCCAGACCAGCACTAGAAGAAGGCTGATCGGCAGCCATATTGGCTATTCCAATTACTATTTGTTCAGAATTGCCTTTAACTCCTTGGCGGCGGTAGGCGGCGGCCCAGGGTTTTTCTTTATTTAATGGGTGTATCAAGTTAAACAATGACAAAAAAAAAAATGAAGAGTATTTATTTTAATTATTTTTTATATTCTCATTTTTGTTAAAAAAAAAAGAAAAAACTGGAAGTGTTATCCATTAAAATGTTCCATTCCATGGCGTCTTCTCTCCCAATTTCAAATTGAATTCAAATAGCATTGAGTAAACTTGATGAGGTCGTTTACATTGATGAACGTGGCAAAGCCATTTCTACTTACTTGTAACGAACCAAGTAGATGTTTTCGGAATATTCCAAAAATTGGTGCTACTACTTTGAATAATAATAAGAAGAGGGTTTTGCCGTTAAGATGTAAAAGCTTCTGGTTGTCTTCAAATGGGGATTGGTTGGAAGTTCCTAAAGAAATTGACAATGAGGAAGAGTTTATAGTGGTAAATTTCTACCGCTTTGTTTTTATTGAAGACCCAGAAGAGGAGGTCAGCAAACACCTTTCCTTTTTGGAGGTAATTCTTTATACTTGAGTTCTTATCATTTGAAGGTTTTTAACTACTACACACTGTAGCATGTATATAAGAGAGATGCCTGAATATATGCTCTTTCACTCAGATTATTATAACAGATATTGCCCTTTGATTGCAGGGAAGAGATATACATGGCCGCATTTATTTAAACAAACAGGGAATTAATGCACAGGTAGGACTGTTTTTTTTTTTTCTTTTTGATTTTCTTTTGTGCTTTGGGCATTTCCATTGTTTAATCACAAATTTGAGTTTCATGGTTCTGCTTGGTATTACTATTCAGTTGAGAGTTCAAAATATTGGTTGTTTAATGTTTGGTGGGAGGGAACATGGGGAGGCCATTAGTTAGTTTTTGAGTTTTTGCTTGAGTAGTATTAAGTGATGTACTTATATTTTAAATTTCTTTCTTCGAGTTATAATTTAGGCACAGACAGAAAAGGAAACCTAGACATTCAATTTAGGATAGAGAGATTGATATGAAACAAGATAATACATACCTGTGGTAAAGAAATATTACGAAGCTACCATAGTACCACGTAATCCACCCAAGAGATAGTGTTTTTTTTCCTTATATGAGCACAGAAAGGACAGGTTAATGATTAGATTAGCATGCTCATGGTCCTCAATGTATATCTTTTCCTAAGATAACATATTCCAGTGGTCCTAATCTAAAATTTCTTTAGATTACCAGCTCAGTTTTGCTACATGCCATAGTAAATAATCTCTGCCAGCTATAAGATAAACTTAGTTATTCTGTCTTCTGATACTTCCTGTTGGTGCAGTACAGTGGACCAAACAAAGATGCCCTTGCTTATGTTAAGTGGGTAAGGGAGGACTGCAGATTTTCTGATGTTCTTGTCCAGATCTCACCAGCATCTAATGGGCATGCCTTTCCAAGATTGAAGCTGCGTTATAAGCCGTCTCTTGTACAGGCAAGCCATGTCCATCATGCATTATGTTGCGTGCTTGTCTTGTTCACCAGCTATTTCATGGATAGTTACTCAAAGGGATATTTTTTCTTCAGGACATGTGAATTTATCTAGTTTTATTTTTCATTTTATTACTCCCAACCAATAATCAAAATTGTCATACTATGTATAGTAAGGACATGCTTATTACTTACGATTTGAACTTTGCGCTTTGATATAGCAGCCTCTTAGGCCCAGGATTTTGCCTTCTTGCAGGCAGACATGAAACTCATTGGCTTGTGGATGTTTTTTCACAACAATTACAAGACTAATGCAAATATGAGTATTTGGTCAAAACCACTTCCTGTTTATCACTGCTTCTTGGTTACTTCTCCCTAAAATTTACACTAGCTATTTGCTTAAATACTAGAGCAAATGTGTAGTCCCACACAGTGGGGTCTGGGGAGGGTAGTATGTAAGCATACCTTGCCTCTACCTCAGAGGTGATGTAGAGAGACTGTTTCCAATAGACCCCCGACTCAAGACAAAAACATTCTAGGAAAAGACATCATGAAAGTATAATAGACGATAGATAGTAGCAAAACAACAGATAGCAAGATAACTGTACTATGACAAAATAAATGGTCTAGGAAAAGACATCATGAAAGTACAATAGACAATAGATAGTAGCAAAACAACAGATAGCAACATAACCATCCTATGAAAAAATACTACTCTAAACAAATTGCCTGGAATAATAGATAAGTCACATAAATCGAAGAACAAAAAACTAGAAGAGTAATCCTACGACTACTAGTAAGGGCGCACAAGACTCCTACCTACTAGAAGGGACACACTCATACATACTGTAAAGATATGGCACCCGGGCCTAACTCAACCCCAAAAGCTAGCTCATGAGGAGGAGGATTGCCCAAGTCCATATAAGGAGACCACCAGTCGATTTCCCAACCAATGTGGGACTTTTACCCACTCTAACACAGGAGGATTGCCCAAGTCCATATAAGGAGACCACCAGTCGATTTCCCAACCAATGTGGGACTTTTACCCACTCTAACACATACTAATCTTCTATCCTAATTCGTGTCCTCCACACCTTCCTATCTAAGGTCATGTCCTCGGTAAGCAGCAAGTGCGCCATGTCCTGTCTAAACACCTCTCCCCAATATTTCTTTGGTCTACCTCTACCTCTCCTGATTCCATCCATAACCAACCTTTCACACTTGTGCACTAGGGCATCCATGCATCTTCTTCTCACATGTCTGAACCATTTCAACCTCGCTTCCCACAAAATAGGGAAAAGAAAAAGTTGGGAAATGCTCTGAGGCACATTCTCCAAGAATTTTGCTCTCCTACTTCCTAGAATTGTAGAACACCTTTTCCTGTGTCTTTTCTACCGAAATTTCTTTCTTTGTTCTTCTCAACCCAATTGTAACCACCCTTTTCTCACTTCTTACCTTTCTCCTCTTTGTGATGGGGAAAAAGGATTTTGGTTTTTAAAGTTACCAATTTCAAAAAAAAAAAAAAAAAAAGGATTTTGGTTTTAAATGTACACCATCTAAGTACAGTTCAAGGTCAAAAATTTGGTTTGAATGGACAGTGCGCATCAGGCATTTGATGAGGAAAGCTACTCTAAGCATTGAAGTCTTGAAATGGATAGTCCAGGTATTTACTCCAAGGAGCAAAAACAGACAGTTAGGAGATGGAAATTAAAAAACCATTACATAGAGTTCTTTTGTACTCTTAAATTGAATGAACATGGTAGGTACATCAGTTTCATTGCTTTACAAGGGCGCAATAGGTCAACCCTTCGGGGTAACCCAGTGATTTGAGCTTGGGACTTCCATATTGGAGGTCTCAAGTTCGAAACCCCTTGCCAGCGAAAGCAAAGGGTTTTCCTTCTGGGTCGAGCTCGTCGCACCAGGCTTGCCTAGTGCGGGTTACCTCTCCTATGTGGTTTGCGAGCTATTACATAGGAGCAGGGGTTTTACCCTGTGCGCACCCAAAGGGTAGCGGCTGTGGGGTTCCCTTGTCATCAAAAAATAAATAAATACAAGGGCTCAATAGGTCAGTTATTATCACACCTGAAGTTACACTAAAAGCTGGTTTGGGGTTTATAGCACAGAAAATCATTAGATTCATTAATGCTTTAGAAGAAAGGAAGTTAATACAGTAGCTAGGTATCCATGACTTGAAGCTTCATACATAGAAGCCTTCAAAATCACCTGATGGGTGACGGAAGGAATAAAGGAGCCAATGATCAAAACATTGATTCCAGAATCATTATTCTTGGAAGTGTAGTACCTTCAGAAGAGGATGTACTCGGAAGATGCATAGCCCAAAGTGTCTCGGCCCCAAACCATGAAACTCCGACTTTGAACGACATTTGAAGATGGGGCAAGCAGCAACTGGAGATCCTCCTATGGAGTTAATGTTTATGGAATGAACGACTCTCATTTCCTCTTCGAGATGCTATCTAGGAAAGAGGCAAAACATGCATGTTCTCCAAGGGGAGTGGAGTTGGAACAAGCTCAAAATGACTACAATGGTGGTCTCCTTCAGGGTGCTGGCCGGACGAGATTCCCAGAAATTAGGTCTGGATTCATCTCTAGGGGTGCCTGTGAATTATGGTCTCAAACCATATTCAGACAAGTCAGCGACATGTGAGGTGGCTGGATTGGAACTGAAGAAGAAAAAAAACTCAAAAACCATCTCCACTGGGCAAGAATTATGGTTAAAGGAAATGAATATCTGTACAACTAGAGATAAGAGTTGGAATGTGATGGATTCATATACCAACACCAATTTGGTGTGAGGTTTCAGCGACAGGAAGAAGAGGGAAGCAGATCATCCATGGTGGAAGTGAAGGGCCGTTGGGTGAAGTGGGTATTGCTACCTATATAGGAGAAAACTTTCCAGTGCCTTTTAGCGAAGACAGAGGTCGTAGTCCACGTGGGTGGGCGGCTTTTAAATATCAACTACGTGACATGCAAGCTGGGCAGTTGGGGTCAGAAATTTTTATTAAGATGAAAGCAATAGGGCGAAATAAGGAGTTGGGCCCCAAAATTGCAGAACTTGTCCAAGCATGATTATTTAGAGCCCAATGACCCAGACCTTCTAGAGACACAAGTTCAAGCAAACAACGAACATCAACTCAATTACAGAAGGAGCAAGTTTTTATGGGGATAAAGCTCAAGATTATACTTTTTCTGAGATGAGAACTATGATTGCGGAAGAGGGTAACAGAAGCACACCCGTCAAAGTGTTGCAACAAAAATCATCTCCTTCTACTCCTATTTCTAACAGGTCATCAGTGGACTTGACGAGAATTGATTTGACAAATAGTCTGCATGCAGAAGAAGAAAAAACTTTAGTGTAAGGGAAGATACACAAATGACGAATACTAGTGGTAATATGTTTGTTGCAGTAATAGAGGAATCAAAGATGAACTGCTACATTGAAGACCATAATCAAGTTTTGCAATTAGAATCTGTGGATGGTGGGGAAATCTGGGAAGTTGAAGATGCCAAACCAATTTTGGTTCGGCAACAAGGTGATTGCTCAGACAAAAGGGGATACACCTATATGGGTCAATCAATATTTGGTCAAATTAAGCAAATTGTTTGGAGTTGATTTTTGGGGATATGACGAAGAAGCCATGGAATTACTAATGCAGATTGATAGCAGCAGACATGCAAGGAGGACGGAATCAAACACTACTATCAAGGAAAACAAGTTCAAGGGGACACAAAAGTTGAAAGGATTCGTCTTTTCTGTCATTAAATTAAAAAGCAATGGAAACAGGAGCAGGTGAAGGGCTTTGACTTTAATTATCAATGAAGATCCAATTAGTCACGTGGAATGTGAGGGGATTAAATAACATGGATAAAAAGAGTCCGGTGAAGAGTTCTTTACTTGACCAGGGTGCCAATGTTGTATGTTTGAAGGAAATTGTTAAGATGTCCACATCGGTAGAGAGATGAGAATTTGCTTGGAAAAATCTCCACTCAAGAGCTAGCTTTTGGGGTTGAGTTAGGCCCAGGTGCTATATCTTTACATGGTATAGACCCATCCCAATTTGTTGTTCACCAATGATGGGTCCGCATTTAGAAGTGTTCACGCTCCAGTTGAGGTCTGGGCATGCGGGGGAGTGTTAAGATGTCCCATATCAGTATAGGGATGGGAATTTGATCTCCTTATATGGACTTGGACAAACCTCCCCTCAAGAGCTAACTTTTGGGGTTGAGATAGGCCCAGGTGCCATATCTTTACAGAAACAAAGCTGCAGGGGGGTGTAGAAGACCTTGTAAAGTAACTTCGGGGAGGAAGATGGGAAATCTATGCCTGTCTAGAGGCCAGTGGAACCAGAGAGGGAATCTTGGTGGTATGGGATAGCAGGGTATGGAAAGGGGAGGCTCTTCAAATTGGGATACATACTCTGACCTGCAGATTTGAAGGCCAGTTGCAGGACTTTGATTGCCACATTACAGGAGTAAATGCTCCAAACTGGGACAATGAAAGAAGAGAGGTATGAGAGGAAATAAGTGCTGTAAGGGGTCCAATGGAGGGCCCATGGGAAATAAGTGCTGTTGGGACTTCAATATAATTAGATTTCCTACAAGAAAAAAATATTGCAAGAGAAGGCCACAGCTATGGTGGAATTCTCAGACTTTATAGAAGACATGAGTCTTATTGATCTTCAGCTAGAGGGAGGTGCTTATACTTGGTACAGAGGGGATACATATATTACTGCCTTAAGAACTGCCAGAATCTTGATTTCTGAAGAGTGGGATAACTGCTTTAGCAACATTTAGCAATCTCTCCTTCAAAGAATGACGTCTGATTATGTATTTGTTGTATTGCATTGTGGTCATATTTCAAGTTTGACAATTGGTGTCTGAAGACAGATAGATTTGTTGAAAGAGTTATGAGTTGGTGGACGTCATTTTATTTCTTAGGAAAACCTAATTATGTAGCTTTAAAATGAAAGCTTGGAAAGGTAAACTAAGGTGTGGAGTAAAAGGGGCCAAGGCAACTTGAAGGTACAAAAGTCTAACTTGCTAATCCAGCTAGCAGTGTTGGACAGAGTACTGGAAGACAACTTTAACTGAGGGGAAATTGTGGAGAGGGCATCCTTGCTGATGAATTATGAAGAACTGCTGAAACATGAAGATGTGGCATGGAGGCAGATATCCAAGGCCATCTGGCTGAAGAAAGGGACAGAAATACTAAGTTCTTTCATAAAACTGCTAATGGCTATAAACGATGCAACAACATTTATTATTTATTGATCTGGGATGAATTAATCTCAGATCCTCTGAGAATCAATGATGAGATGGTGGATTTCTACAAAAAAATCTATACTGAGACTGTAGAATGGAGACCAACAACCAATTTTGGAACTCTCCAACAGTTTCTAAGGAAGGAAAGGATCTTTTGCAAACTAGATTTCAAGAACAAGAAGTTTTGGGGTGTTTGAAAATGTGTGCTATGGATAAGGCTCTAGGTCTGATGATTTTACAATGGAATCCTTTATCAGATGTTGGGAGGTGCTCAAGCAGGACATCATTGGGTGTTTCACAACTTCCACTCTCATTAATCTCACAGGCATAGGCCATAGCATGGACAATGCATAGAAAGATTACTGAAACTCTCTTTAGTTGGGAAGTAGCTGGAGCTGGAGAAGATGATCGAGGAAGATGGAGGATGGTCCCTGCATGCATTTGGTAGGCAATATGGAGAGAAAAGAATTCTAGGTGTTTTGTAAACAGCAGCAATACAATACATCAGATCGAACTCAACTGATTATACTTCTCTGTTTTTGGTGCAGCCAAATCTACCCGGAAGATAAGTTTACCATTCTCAAAAAATAAAATATAAAATTTAAGATAAATATCTATCCTTGATACATTAGGTTCTTCGGAGGAAGGTAGATTTTTGCTTACTTTTGGTCACTCTTATGTAAGGTTTCAGTCTAATCATGTACTGTTTTGTGCTTATACATACAAATGTTACCTTACCCAAAAAATAAATAAGTTTACACTGGGAAGCATATAGCCTCAAAAGTCTCCTAGTTTGATGTTCCTTTGAAGGCTTCATTAGTTATAGACAGTTCAAACCTTGTGAAATGTGCAACATTAGTTGGATTTTAGTTTGGTTTTCTGGATTTAAATGAGTCCTCAGGGCTTCGTGAATGGAATTATGTGCTTGGAAATTTTAGCAACATCTTTTGGTTAATAAAATTCATATGATTTTATACCCTTAGGCCAGCTAAAGGATTTTTTTTTTTTTTTAAAGAAGGATCAAAATGAAGTGATGAACTTAGTAGCATATCTGCTAAAGCTTTCCCAAGATGTTGTTTTCTCAAGTGATCATTACAAACTTGAAGTAGCTCAGCGGAATAAGCCACTTTAAGGCTGATCATGTAGGAGGTTAGCTCGGCAGAGTATTTCAATTTAAGATCGACTGTAGAGGAGGTAGATATTGGACACAGTATATATTCAGATCGGTCTCCTAGAGGTTTGCATGGGGAATTAGTAATTCAACTGTTCTTAAAACCTGTGCATTTGTATCTTCAAATTATTTACACATCTTTCTTAATTTTTGGAGAATCTTAGATGTTAAATGAAATTAAGGTCAGCAAAGGTACGTATTGAAAGGAAAATAATTGGGGTTGATGGGCTCATATGGGCATATCTTAGCATCTTTTAAGTAGTGGTTTGAGGGACTTTTCACTATATCTTGGGAGTTGACGAAAGTTTATCCACTTATAGAGAACCGGCATATATACCTAATGAATATCTTTTTCTCTCGCTTTTAAAGCATAAAATGATATTTTAACATTTGGTTAACAGTTGGAAGGAGGGATTTCTCACCTTCCTTTGCTTGATCCATCAATGAGAGCAGCTCCTTTGGCACCATCTGAATGGAGGAAGAGATTGGAAGCTGTAAATAACACTAATAATTCATCACATGGAAATTTCAATCCCAGTTTTATACTTCTTGACGTGAGAAACCGTAAGTATCCTTCTTTCAGTTTCCTGTTACATTTCTGGTCTTAGTTTTGGGGTCGGCCTGATTGAGTAATGTGGCCAACTCTTGATGCTGCTCGTTCAAAGTTTCACCCTGCTCAAAGAAAATAAATCTGTTTTTCTTGTAAAATTACAAATACTTCCACCCTCCCCCATGGATTGTTTATCCCACTGGTGAGGGATATTCTTTTGGGGAGAAGGGACCTTGTGAGATAAGAGAAGAGGAGAGATGTTTGAAGGACATGGATTGTAAAGCACACCTATAATAGGTGTGACACTCAAGCAACTTCTTACATTTAACCTATGAGGACCTAATTATACAACATTTAACTCTAACATCCTAGTATACTAATATTACATCAGAGGTGTCTCCTCAGATGCAATGTGGGAAAACCACCCTATGACCCTAAGTTCTCTTATTTGAAAACATAGATAACTTAATAGTTGCTAATAACTTGTAGGGAAGTCACCAGACTCTTTATTATAAAAGTTGCTGTCAAAATAATGGTATGCATAGTGGTTGGAAAGAGGCTGTATTGTTAACATGGTCACTGGAAGATGTGTTATGTTGCCATTACAGTCACCGAGAAGAGGAAAAGAGGTGTGATGTGCTCCAAATAGTCACTGGAAACAGATGTCCTGTCCCTAGAGTTGTTATCCGAAATAGATGCAGCGTCACCATAAGAGTTTTTGGAAATAAGCGTGTGCTACTATAATAATCATCTAAAAGAGGAAATAATTAGAAAAAACTTCACCTCATAAAAAAGAAAGAGGGAAGAACAAAAATTACAGAAAGTGAAAATTGTAGACAGGTTGTCACGACCCAATTTACCTAAGCCACGAGACACCTACCCCCAGCCCTGTATGTGGACCAATTGCATACATAAACCAATTCCACTATTAAGAAATAGTAATAAGCTTTCAAAATTGTCCATTCTCTTAACATTGTACTAGAGCCAGGCCAATCCCAATTTATTGTTTGGACCTCCCGTCTTATATTGTGCACACTCTAGATGTCCAGTCCTGGACTTGCAGGGATTGGAGTCCCACATCTATGGGATAAGTTGCAGTTGGACTCTTTATATTGTCCTGGACAATCCTTTTCTCATGGGCTAGCTTTCGGGATTGAGTTAGGCCCAATGTCCATTTATTTAACAAAAACGATAGTCTTTAAATCATAAAATGAAATTTAATTTTGACACTATGGAAAAAGCAGAATAAACAACCAAGTGCTTCTAATCCCAACGGAGACAAAAACACTAGGTGACTCATCCCATCTATCCTAGCCTTGGTGGACAGAGTTACTTGGTACCTGTTGGCGGCTGTTGTTGGTGGGAGATGGTAGGTATCCCATGGAATGAGTCGAGGTGCGCGAAAGCTGGTCCGGACACCATGGTCATCAAAAAAAAAAAAAGAAGAAAGAATAAATACACAAGTCTCAAAGTAACACTGTCTGAATTGAAATAGAACAATAGTAAATGAGATGGAAGGAGTACACGGTGCTGCAAACTAACCAAGCATCTCACTATGAAACCTCCAAGTCTTCCTCCAAGTCTGCTTCTACTGCTGACCACACTCTCTGCTAGCACAGGGATCAACACCTGCACAAAATGTGCAATAAATGTAGTACGAGTACAGTAAACCAGGTGTACTCAATAAGTATCATGAACCAACTTCAATAAGGTAGTTTGCTTCAAAATACCCATTGTAACGTGTGCAGTCAATAGATAGATGACTCAACAGAAGTAAAAACGATATGACAAACAAATTTGTACAAATGAGGCATAGTGATATATGCATCAAATCCAACATAAAGAGGTATGCGACATATATAACATATAAAGATATACAACGATAAGAGTCATTAATTAGGGAAAGGTATGATAAAGACTCAACCATTACTAACATCGGCGCTCCCAATACAAAGAACTTGTATGTACACTATTCCGGATGACCTACTAATACGTTACTCATGAGGAACTAATCCATACCCACGTGCTGCACGGACAACTCAAATACTAATCATATCTCATACGAACAACTCACGTGCCATATCCAAATCTAGATATTTCTATATATAGTGTATCCAATTACAAAGCATACAAACAAAATATGACTATCAGCTAACATGTAATCTAATGTGCGCATAACTCATAACATGCAATTTAGCATGTAAACAATGCCTATAACATCATCACTAGCATTGAGTGTGATCAAATAGTCATGCAATAAATATGGAATGGAAAGTAGGCATGAAATGACATAATATCCCCACAAATAGTGACCGCACAAGTGCTTGTCACCTTGCCTATATGTCACGCCATATACATAATATATTAGTTAAGTTAATTTGGGAATAATTCTCTCGTTGAACTTAAAGCCTTAACTTACCTCTTTCCAAAGCTCCCTAGTCTCTAGGAATAGCTTTCCCTTCTTAAAGCCTATGAATACTCCCAATCTATTCAAAAGATTACTCTATTGGGTTAAACGAGTTCAACGATGCCCATATTTTAATATTAAACAAATTTGAAGTCAAAGTCAATAAGAAAGTCAAACTCGAGCACTAGGGTCAAATTCGAACATGATCATAATTTCACTTCATCCATAATCCCATGAGTTCAAAACTATTTTCAAATTTTAAATCTGATATCAAATCGACCTTCAAATCAAATATTTATCCCTCTCTAAGAACTAGACTGTCAGTGAAAATCCTTAATTTCACACCTGAAGTCTCATCATTTAAGCTTTAAAACAAGTGGATAATCTTGCTAATCAATTAATACCGTGATAAAGTCACTTGTCCAATGTTTGTTGATGAAACCATCACTTAGATGCATGTTCCGTTGAAATCCCAAGTCCTAAAAATGGTGAAACAACTCAAAAATCCCAATTGTATTCAATATATACCTGAAAGTCCAGTGTTTTGGACGGCGAAAAGCGACAAGGGTCTGTTTGCGGCGAGGTGCACACCTTTTTGGAGTGAGGCGTCAATTATTAACAAAAACTTAAATATTAATTGCATATATTTATATTACTTTAAAAGCATGAACTTCTAACTTGAATGTTAAATTACTATAATATCCCTAACTTAGGTTGTGACTTTTTCGATGATTGTAACTTTTCTGATAAGTTGTGACTTTTTTCAAAGGGTTGTGATTTTTCGATGAGTTGTGACTTTTCCAAAGTGTGTTTTTTCCAAAGAGTTGTGACTTTTCCAAAGGGTTGTGACTTCTTGGAAAGGTTATGACTTTTCAGATAAGACACAATAAACACTTGTTCATACTACCCTTTGTTGATTGTAAATAGAGGGTTTGCCTCTCATTTTTCAACCACACTTTTTTTTTAATCTTCTACTCTTTTTCTTCTTGCATTTTAAAATTTTTTGTGTGATTTATTTTCGTTGAGTAAGTTCGAAGTTTAGCGGAATATGAGGTACCACTATAAAGATGAAGTAAATTGTTCTATCCTAAGAGGGTATATTCTTTAACCTCCAGTAGTTGAGGAAAATAGTTCTGATGATATAATAATTATTTTTTTGCTTAGTATATACATCAGTACGTAATGTTCCAATCTATGAAGTTAACATGATGTAGTCTAAATTCATTTGTTTTTGTTAACAAATTCTCTTGTGATGTAGATATATGTTTTTCAATATCTTTTTCAAAAATTATTAAACTTCTCAAGAGTTAGAGAATTGTCACGATTTGTTTTTTGATACTCAATACAAAAGAATGACTTTATTTTTTAGTGTTACTTATGTGATTTAGATTGTCAGGAAGTTTGCTTCAAAATAGTTATTATTATATATTGTCCTTTTGTTTTATTGATTTACTATTTCTTAATATTTAAGTATTTTTGATGAAGAAACTTTTATATGACTTGTAATAACGCCAGTTGAAATTTGTATTAGTTTAATTTTTATTGCAGTCTAAATTTATTTGTTTTTGTTAATAATTTCTCTTTTGGTGTAGATATATGCTTCTGAATATCTTTTTCAAAAATTATTAAACTTCTCAAGAGTTAGAGAATTGTCACGATTTGTTTTTTTGATGCCCAAGACAAAAGAATGACTTTATTTATCAATGCTACTTTTGTGATTTAGATTGTCTGGAAATTTTCTTCAAAATAGTTATTACTATATAAACATTGCCCTTTTGTTTTACCGATTCACTATTTGTTAATATTTCAGTATTTTCAACAAAGAAAAGTTCATATGACTTGTAATAACCCCAACTAAAGTTTGTATTAGTTTGATATTTATTGTAGTATAAATTCATTAGTTTTTGTTAACAATTTCTCTTGTGATGTAGATATATTTTTCTGAATATCTTGTCCCAAAATTACTAAACTTCTCAAGAGTTAAAGAATTGTCACGATTTTTTTTTATGCTCAAGAGAAAAGAATGACTTTATTTATCAATGCTACTTATGTGATTTAGATTGTTTGTAAGTTTGCTTCAAAATAGTTATTGTATGTAAACATTGCCCTTTTGTTTTACTAATTTACTATTTCTTAATATTTCAGTATTTTCGACAAAGAAAAGTTCATACCTATAAAAAAATAGTAACATTAACTAAAAGTCCTATTTATTTCTATAAATATAAAATTTATTTGAAGTACATCTATTGCACATTAATTCATTAGTTATAACATTATAAATTCTCTTAGTTATTACAAATTATTGCAAATGTTATTCACACTCTTTTACACTCTTTAGTAATAATATTATGAATTCTTATAGTTATTACATTAATTATTTCTATGTTTCATCTTTTCTTATAACTTTTGACCAATAATTTTTCATATTATTATACTGCCCCTATATATGTAATAACACGGTGTTGTTATTTTTCCTTGGATGAATCATACTTGGTTGAATAAATTGAAAATTGTTTACAAGTATATGAACTATATCTTTGTTGGGTGTAAGATAAACAAGTGATTATATATATGATTTCATAGATAAAATATATTCTTTAATTTTAATTTATTAGTTTTTCCGGTATAAAAAAAGGAAACGTTTCTTAGTTAACTATGGACAGTCAAATAACTATCTTTGATTTATGTACACAGTCAATCAAGAAGTCAAATATGAGAGCCAACAAAAAGAACGTCATCTATTATGTTATAACTTACAAAATAAAGATTAATACACAAAAATAGTTCTAAAAAATAAAATGTAGTTGTTCTCCACATATTCATATGACATCTAAACAGGTTAAGTGGAATACACGTGCAAAGCACATCTTTGTTAGATGACAAGAAAAATACACAACAAATATCGTCATAAAGTAATATTAGTGAGATACGACGAATTACATGATTGAACCTCATCAAATTGAAATAAATATATACATTATTGCATTTAACTAATAAAATTTTTCATTGACCATCTTCATAGGTTCGTGTGAATAAGAGATATATATGATGATCCACATTGAACATTCACAAAAAAATGTGCAATATTATTTTGTGCAAAACTTCGAAAAACTAGTAAATAACTAAAATCTCAATCTCAATAGCAATAGCATATTAACTCCAAGATCCATTTCATCATATAGCTCCATATCCAGGGGCGGAGCTACAACACAGTAAGGGTGGTCAGTCGAACACCCTTCATCGGAAAATTAGACGAATAGGCAAAATATTCTTTATTAGTTGAATATATAGATAAATAAACACACTTGTACATAAGGAGCGGTGTTGGTTCAGCAGTAAGCTTCCTCATTTGAGTGTTTGACGTCCCGAGTTCGATTCCAGTTTGTAGCACATTATTCTATTTTTAAAAAAAAAAGGAAAGAAACAAAAATTTCTGTTTCTAGCCTTGAATTAATAGTATTAAGAAATTACATCTTTCTATTTTCTAGCCTTGAGTTAATAGTATTAAGAAATTACATTTAAAGATATACTTAAAGGTCACTCTCTATTATTATTCTTTTGATTATTTCTAAATTATTTTTTAAAATAGTTAAGAATCTCAATAAAATATAAGGTAAATATGGAAAAAAAAAGTCTAAAGAATTCTCTTGAACTACAAAAAGTTCACGAAAAAGGTCCCAACAATTCATTTGATATGAACCTAAGGGAGTGTATTCAACTAGCAACTAAAATTTTTTTTCTTAATCTTTCTCTGTTAGCTTTGATTTATACTATTGATTGTTTTATAATTTAAGTTTAATTTTCGTATGATTTAGTTAAATGATATCTTATTTAATTTTAAATTTGGATGCACGCGCTCTTCCGGCTGAGGTCCAATTCATCTCGTAGGCTTATTGTAGAAAGGAAATCTTCAATCAATCATCATCTACATTATATAATAATATAATATATATATAAGAGATGAAGTGGGAAGGACTTCCCAGTTGGCTGCGATCCCAGTCCTGCCTAGCGCGAGCCATAAGAGTAGAAATCCGCGAGGCACTCCCTATCTCTGCCATTGAATGATTTAGTCGCTCACTTGAAAGATAGCCCATAAAGTCATGGGAATGGTCATATGATCGAGAAATGCAAGTTCAACGTTAGAAGATTGTTTGTATTATGTGGATGGATTATATTAAAGACTAGTACATTACAACTTATGTTTAATTTTATGTTTTATTCAATTAAAGTTGATCAATAAATGCTGTGTTTTTCTTAAGAATAGTTTTATGATAGTGTATTATGAGATTTTATAAACTTTTTGCTTATTTGGTACAATTGTAGAATGAATTGGGACAATTTTAATAGTTTTTACAACTTATAAGGCTTTTATGTTTATGTAAAACATACGACATAAAAAGTCCAAATTGCATGTTCAACTTCATCTCATGATTTCATATTGCATGGCCAAACAGGCCCTTAGTCTTCTTCCACTGATCAAACCATATCCTTGCAACATCCATAAGTTGGTAAGAAGCCAGCTCAACACTCTCCTAATCAACAAAACAGGACTTGTTCCATTCATTAATCTTAAGTCTCTTAGCAAAAATAAGTGCGGACCACCCAAACTACTGAAAGTTGTCCACCAATTTCTGTCCAATTCCTCATGTCAGGTGCTCCAACCATGTATTTCAAATTAGAATAATTCGCCTTTCTAGACCAATGGCCGCAATCTAGGAGTACTGGACAGTAATCCAGATGATACATGGAGTTTGAATTGTTTGATTGCACCAAATAGATCGTTCCACTCAGAAGAACACAAGAATCTGTCAATCCTAGAGTTGGAACTATTTCTTGACCAAGTATAAATTTCCAGTCTTGCCTATAGACCAGACAACCGCTTAAGGTGAAACATCCTATTATACTCTGTAAATGTCAACTTTTGCGTTGCTATTTCTTTTTTATAATTGAAGATTTCAATTGCCTTTTCTTCTAATATAGTGTAGTTTGATTTTCTGGAAGGTTATGAATGGGATGTTGGGCATTTTCAAGGCGCTCAGCGGCCGGATGTTGATTGTTTTCGGGCCACTTCATTTGGGCAATCTGAGTCAGAGGTTTTAGCAGTTTATTACTCAATTTTCTATCTTCTCGTCCAAGCTAATCTAGTAAATGTTATTTTTGTATTTTTACATAATTTGAAGTGTTTTCTTTCTTTCTAACCCATTACTTGACCAATCTATAAGTATTTTGTTGGGTTCTTAGCAAAGAAATTGAAAAATAATAGAAAGAATAACGAGAGAAAAACATTGCAATGAGGTCAATGAGAATTGCTTTATTTTACCTTGATCAACTCTACATTTATAAGAACAAAAGCAGTAAAAAGATAATGGTAAACTAGCCCAGAGTATCCCTGGAAAATATATCTTAACAAACTAATACTAATTAATATGAAAAAACTAGCTAACCAACTATTAACTAAGATTTATTCAAAATACTAAAGCAGTAAAATTAAGGTACTACAACTCAAAAGCATAATTCTAACTGTATCACAAGTCTTTCTCTGAAACATGTGGGATAAATTTACAACCATATATTTGTCTGATTTGTATATCTTAGTTTTGCAAGTCGATCATAGTACAATGCTGGAAAACACTTTTCTCCTCTGCCCTTTCTTGTTTGCTTGTCTGCCTACATGTATTATCATGTTTATTCTTGTATGTAGTCCCTCATTGCATGTATTACTTCCTTCTACTTGAGTGGCTTTGGTTGGCGATTGTAGAGTAGGGTCATGTTGTTGATTGGGTACGGAGGCGAGGGTTTAGAAAAAAATATGTACATAGTTGTTCCAGCTGAAATACTTGGAATAAATCTACCTCTTCTATTAGGAGTAGTCTTTTTAGTGCTAGCTGAACATTAAAGTAAGCAATAAGTGGGTTCAGAGAGCGTCTAGATTGAGATTAGGGTTGTGCAACATAAGGTCATTGTCAGGGAAATCCATAGAGCGAGTAAAGATCCTTAGGAAGAGGAACATTAGTATAGCTTGTGTCTAGGAAACTAAGTGGGTTGGGACTAAGGCTCAGGATGTGGATGGGTTGAAGTTGTGGTACTCGGGAGAGGTTAGGAATAGTAATGGATTAGGCATATCAGTTGATTGGTATTTTAGGGAGCAAGTGGTAGAGGTCAGGAGGGTTAATGATATGATTATGTCGGTTTAGTTAGTCTTGGGAGGGCTTACGTGGAGCATTATTAGCACTTACACACCTCAAGAGGGCTTGGATGAGGAAGTCAAAAGCGTTTTGGGAGGATTTGGATGAGGTTTTGAAAAGAATCCTTTCCATTGAAATGCTACTGGTAGGAGTGGATTTCAGTGGCCACATTCGATATTCTTTAGGGGTTATGACGATGTGCATAGAAGTTTTGCTTTTGGGGATCGAATTGAAGGAGTTGCACTTTTGGATTTCGCTATAGCTTTTGAGATGGTGGTAGCAAATTCTAGTTTTCCTAAGGGGAACCACTTGGTTACCTTCCGTAGCACGGTGGCTAAGACTCAAAGTGATTACTTATTCCTTAGGAAGGATGATGGAGGTGTTATGAACTCAATAGGAATTCAATAAAACAGTAAATTTTCAGCACAATAGTTTTTTGGAACAATTTTCTATTATCTGGAATTGGAAACAAAAATTACAATAAAATGGAAATGATTGATAAAATAGAGAACAAGTAAGGTTTCTTCACTGATAGAGCTCAGATTCAGATCTGAAAAGGGAAAGAAGAAGAAGAAGGTTAGAAGAGAATAGAAAGAAGAAGAAGAAGCTGAGAAGAAGTTGAGAAAGTTTGTTAGAATACCAGATTTGCGTTGTCCTTTCTCTCTTTGTGCTGCGTGTATTTGTTGTGATCTCAGTCAATCTCAGCCGTTGAGCTTCATTTAATAATCTCTAATCCTGACCCTTTAATAATTGCCAATTATTCCCTCAGTCTCTTTTATTCACTAAACTCCTTCTGTCTATATTTGCATTCAAATATAAGTAAGGTTGTTACACCTTGCCGCTTGGAAAACATCCTTGTCCTCAAGGATGAACATCAAAATCAGGGAACTTGGCCTTCAAAATTTCATAATCCTCCCATGTGGCATCCTCAGGAGGAAGGTTAGACCATTGAATTAGAACCTTCACTCCGGCTGTATTGCCATGGCGTACCATCTGCCTCTGTAATATGTGAAGTGGCTTAACTAGAAACTGACCATCCTCACTAGTAAGGGGCAATACAGACTGCACCACCACCCTGTTGCCAACCTTTTTCTTAAGAAGGGACACATGAAAGACGGGGTGAACCCTGGAATCAGCTGGCAGACTCAACTTGTTTGCACTTTCCCCACTGTCTATCACTGCATAGGGACCATAATACTTGGAACTTAGCTTAAGGTTTTTTCTTAGGGCCAGCGAGGTTTGCCTATAGGGCTGTAACTTGAGAAACACCCAGTCACCAACCTTAAACTCTCTTTCAGTCCTCCTTTGATCAGAATACATTTCCATCCTCTCTTGAGCCTTCAACAAATTATCCAACAGAAGTTGTTGCATCTGGTGTCTCTTCATGATGATATCATCAACTGCAGGAAGTGTAGTGGACCAAGGGTCAAATAAGGTGGTGTGTACCCATATAAGGTTTCAAAAGGGTTACATTGAATACTTGTGTGGAAATTAGTATTGTACCACCATTCCGAGAGAGGTATCTATTCTTTCCACTGAATAGGCCTACTAGAGGTCATGCATCTGAGATAGTTCTCAATGCATTTGTTAACTCTTTCAGTTTGTCCATCACTTTGAGGGTGATAGGCAGTACCAAGGTGCAGCTGGGTTCCTGACAATCTAAACAGATTTTGCCAAAAGTTGCTCAAAAAAATGCTATCCCTGTCAGAGACAACATGCATTCCATGGAGTGTATGCACATGTTTGAAAAACTTAGCAGCAACTGTGCTGGCTGTGAAAGGGTGGGACAAGGTCATGAAATGGGCAAAGTTTGTTCTTCAATCTACAACTACTAGGATTACCTCTTTGCCTCTAGATTTCGACAGTCCTTCTATAAAATCCATGCTCCAAGCCTGGTCAGGAATAGGAAGGGGTTGGAGTAGTCCCGGATAAGGAACATTTTTCGTCTTTGCTCCTTTGGCACACATCGCAAGATTCTACATGCTGTCGAACCATCTGTCTCATGCCAGGCCAAAATTTTTTTGAGACAGCCTCATGTAAGTCCCCAGTTGACCAGAATGACCCCCAATTGGCGAGTCATGAAATGTTGAAACCAATTGTTGTCTCAGACCACCATTACCACCAATGTAAACTTTACCTTTTCGCCTGAGAACTCCAGAAGAGTAGTGATAGATATGAGGACCTAGGTGATTCACAGAAACTTCAGAAATTAAGGCACACACTTCAGGGTCTTCCTCATAACTCTTACTCACTTCTTGGACCCAAGTAGGCACCATAGCGCTCATAGCTAGTACACAAGCTGAATTAGTGGTTACAGCTGCTTCTCTGTCCTCAAATTGCCTAGACAAGGCATTAGCCACCTTGTTTTCAGCACCTTTCTTATATTGATGAAGCTATGAGTACTACCCGAGTCCACGAGGATTGATAGAGTTCTCTTCTTAATCAAGCCAGCAACTAATATAGTGTTAACCCCATTCCAGTTGCCAGACATTGCGCAAAGACACACGGCCTCAGTAATTTCTGAACTCCATTTCCCGGCAACCTCAATCTCAATTTCTGGTGGTACCTCCTATATGACAGGCAACTCTTCGGGAGACCCAGAGATGCATTGTAATTGCCTTATCTTGCACCTATGGCCCAATCCATACTTCTCACCATATCTAAAACACAACTGGTTGGCTTTTCTGTGTTCATACACTTCAGAACTTAGCCGAAGTGGTGCAGGTGTCGGGCTAGCATTCACTGACCCTGGCCTAGTCGCCATAGAACTACTTGCAGACACTTATTCCCACTGGCTTTAGTGGCCACGTTAGATTTCTTCAGGGTAGCTTCTATAGCTTTTTCATGCATCCTAGCTTGCTGGATAGCAAAGCTAAGGGTGGTCGGTTTGAACATCTTTACAGCAAACTTAATCTCTTCCTTAAGGCCCCCAATAAAGCTGGACAAAAATGAGACTCGTTTAAAGCTTGATTTCGCGTGATCATTTCAGCCTTCAAATCCTCAAATTTCTTCAAAAAATCCTCGACATCTCCAGTTTGGCTAAGCTTATTCCACCACATCTTCCATTAAAATATCTCCAAACCTATCACAGATCTCCTCCTTTAACTTAGCCCATGAGATGGGCCCCCTACTCAATACTAAGGAATTGTACCAAGTTTCAGCATCCCCATTTAGATAAAGAGCAGCCCCGTCCACCTTCTGATCCTCAGGGGTTCGAAAACACATACTTGAACAATTTATGAAGACGAATGTGAATTTAAAGTAGAAATCATACTTATCATAAAACCCTAACTGCTATAGAAATCATGAAACTGAAAAGCTACGTTTTCTTTGGGACTCAATGGATGGAAAGATACTCATTGATGAAATGCCACATACCTAGAATGGAAGCCCTAGCTCGAATTCTTGAATTGAAACTATGGAACCCTAGTTCTTGCTTGAGAGGAACATTGAGAGTACTGATCTTTGATTTTGGGTGGTATGCGTGAGAGGGGTGGTCGACTAATTACTTTTAATCCCACTTAGAATAGGCCAAAACGACTTAGTTTAGGGATCAAAAGAGTAGTAAAAGACCAAAATTATCCCGACTAAAAATTGATTTCGGAAGGTTCTACGAGGTCATCTACTGTTCGCGATTCAATCTACGAATGGTAGATCCCTGTCCGTAGAACTTAGGCTGAAATACTGACTATCTGAAGTTTCATCTACTAGAGGCATCTACGACCCGTAGTCCCTTTTACGAGCCATAAAACCCCTTCGTAGAAAGCAAGATGAAATCCATGTTATAGGACTTTGATCTACAAACCAATCCATGACTTGTAAAAGAAATTATGACCCGTGGTTTGAGTCCGTAAATCTCAGTCCAAAATTCCTACTTCTGATTTGATCCACGAGCCTCATCTATGGTCTGTAAATGCTGCCAGTAACTCTCTTAAAATTCAGCAGTCTTATTTTTTTCTGATTTCCCATGATTTGATCTGAATTTATGAATTTTTGAGGTGTTACAATATCTTCCCCTCGAGAACATTCGTCCCCTAATGGAGCCTAAATAAACTAAAAAGAGTAGGGAAAGATCTGCAATCCCAAGACTGCAAACTAAACATTGAAAACTGATGGAGTGAAGGTGAAAGGAGGATCTAGGGATAGTTCTCTTTTTTTTCTTCTTTTCTTTTCTTTATCTTTTGTTTATGCCCGACACGCATGTGTGGAGGGAGGATATGATGTAAATTTTTGGATACCAGCTTTGAGCTGATGATTGATATACAAATGTTACCTTTATAAAAAAAAAAACTGATGGAGTGACTGACTGTGAACATAAACATGAAGATTGATCTGATTTCATGAACATGCAGGCATACTTAGATATGGGAATAACTGAAAGACATGTATCGAATATGGAGGAGCTATTACCTCACGTTGGGACTGAACTGGAAGGAAAGAGGTAGGGGTACTTGGCCATCATATTTGCCTCTGCTTCCCAAGTTGCTCCCTTAACTAACTGGTTCCTCCAAAGAACCTTTACTGAAGCGACTTCCTTGTTCCTCAACTTACGAACCTAACGATCAAGAATATCACCTAGGACCTCTTTGTAAGAGAGATTATCCTTTACATCAACACTTTCTAAAGGCACCACTGTAGTCGGATCACTAATGCACTTTTTCAACAAGGACACATGAAACACTGGATGCACCGATGCTAACTCTACAAGTAGATCCAACTCATAGGCCACATTATTAAAACGCCTCACAATTTGATAAGGACCAACATAACATGGACTGATTTTTCATTCTTACCAAACCTCATCACCCCTTTCATGGGTGAAATTATCAGATATACCCAATCATCAATAGCAAACTCAAGCTCTCTTCTCCTCACATCTGCATAAAATTTCTATCTGCACTGAGCCGTTCGCAATCTTTTTCTAATAAGTTGAACCTTCTTCATAGCCTCATGAATTGATTCAGGCCCTATCAAAGCCACTTCACCAACTTCAAACCACTCTATAACAGGGCCATATGAATATTGGAGTAGTAACTGTTGTGTTGTTATAAGCAGACTCAATCAAAAGCACGTGATCAACCTAATTACTTGTAAAGTTGATCACACAAGTTCTTACCATATCCTCTAAGGTCCAAATAGTCTGTTCGGTCTGACCATCTGTCTGCGGATGAAAAGTTGTGTTTACCTATTTAAAAAAAAAAAGCTTAACTTGAATACCAAGACCTTTCTGAAACGACTGTAGTTCCATCTATGGACCGTAGATCCTTGTCCGTAGAACTCAAGTTGAAATAGTGAGTCTCTAAAGTTTCATCTATGAGAGGCATCTATGACCCTAGTCCTTATTACGAACCGTAAAACCCCTTAGTAAAAGTTAGTCCGAAATCCATGTTTCAGGACTTTGATCTACGAACCAATCCATGATCCGTAAAAGCAATTAAAACCCATGGTTTGGGTCCATAAATCTTAGTCCAAAATTCCTGCTTTTGAAGTTGATCTATGAACCTTGTCTAGAGCCTGTGGTTCCATCGACAGTCCATAAATGCTGCTTGTAAATCCTTTAAAATTCAACCATCTATATTTTTTTTTTTGATTTCCCATGATTTGATCTAAAGTTAGGAACTTTTGAGGTGTTACAATGGTCCATTTCAAGTCATTGAGTGACTTAATGACAATGCTTAAAAAGTTGCTCTACCCCCGGAGTATCAAGTCTACAATAATTTCAATGTGAGTGACCTTTCTCTATTTGATGTCCATGTTGGTGATGATCCAAATTTGAGGTCAAATTCCTTTCATAAAAAAGAGAATGATATGACCCAAGTAGCCTCCAAACTATTTACAAGAAGCCAAGCACAGGAGTTGCAAGCCCTTCAAAGTTTATTTACGAAGATAAAAGTGTTTGGGCACATCTTGAGACCATCAAAAGGATTCCATATCATGTTTGTTGAATTAGTGGTTGAGACGAGGAAGGAGAGCACACTGCCTAGGAGTGACAATCGTCACCTTGGGCGTCACTTGGTGGCCATGAAGGAAGCTCATGCCTTAAGGTGACGGTGGTGATGACGAGCTGTGACATCAGTGACGAGGCATCACTTTGGGCGTCACTTGCCCAATGGCCAAAAAATGGCCATTTTTGTGAAGTCTTTGAGGCTACTTTTGGGCCATGTGTAATAACTAGCCAAACACTATAAATAGCTAGTTTAGTCTTCATTCTTAGATAGATTATCCTGAATATTGATGAACAATACATCATCATCATCATTCATCAGTTCACTTTTAAAAAATTAACAGAGTATCACAATATGCAAAAGAAAGACAGAGAAAAGGAAAAAGAAAAAAACTGAACAGGGCAGGGCTTAGCAGGGCAGGGTGGGGCAGGACAATTTTTTAAAGAGATGCTAAACGGGTTAGGGCAGGGCTTGTCAAAATCTTAGTAGGTCAAGGTTTTACCCGCCCTGCCTGGCCCTAACCTGCCCTATTTGCATCCCTAGTTTCAGGAGATATAGAGGTAGGCTGAAAAGTATTGAAATAGGTTATTAGACAGTATATGATACAATTTCAGCTTACTAAGGACATAACCTTAGATAGGAGGTTGTGAAGGACACAAATTAGGATGGAGGGCAAGTAGGTAGCAGTGTATTGTCCTATTATTTTTCCATACTAGTGGGTGTAGTATTGCTCCTGTAGTTTCCGGTCCTTCAATTTGTATTATCATCTGCTGTCTTGTTCTCTGACTATCATATTATGTTGTTGTAGTTATTGTCCTTTACTTTCTGCTATTTCCTGTACTTCTGTTACTTCATTTTCTGGACTGTTTTGGACTTGTTCTCTTGAGCCAAGGGTCTATCAAAATCCGCCTCTCTACCTGAGGTAGAGGTAAGGTCTTCGTACACTCTACCCTCCAAGGCCCTACTTTGTTGCATTATATTGGGTATGTAGTATTTTTGAATAATGTATCTGGCTAAAATCGACATATTGGGATGACATATGAAATTCAGTAGTTGCCAGGATAATATTCTGGTATTACTGTACCACTTTATATTCACATTCATACTTGCACTGCTGCATGCTGCTATTTTACTTGGTTGTGTGTCCATTGATATGCTTAAACATAGACATAGAAACTGTCATTTCCTGCACAAGATAATATCCAGGAATGTGTTTTTTTCTGTAAATATGACTAATATCTTGTTATCCTGTTTTGCAGGTGATTGCCTCAGATCCTTTAGCAGCCGTTGATAAGGAGAGAACTGATATATTGATGTACTGCACTGGAGGTATCCGCTGTGATGTATATTCTGCTATACTACGGTAAGCTGTAGATTTTTTGTATGCGTTATGTTCTCTCTCTCTCTATGTGCTAGAGCATAAACATGTGAGATATTGGAACTTTGAGCTATCTCTTCAGCGACACCATAAGAATATCCAGTTTTCAGCTTTTCCTGGTTAAAGTACTTGGAATGTAAAATTTCTTGTCATCCACCCTCCACAAAAAGCAGTTACCTTCCAATAGTTTCTTTCCTATGACAGACTCTTGAGTGGAGAGAATAGCTATCTTCTGTGGGGGTGTTTGTACTTTTTATACTGCTCTTCTGCAAATATCATCTGTTGGTTAAATGAGCTACTTGACCCTCATTGGAAAGTCAACTTATTAATCAGGCTTCTATGGCTTGGTGATACTGGCACGCACTACGTGGAAATTGTTCAAGCCTTGACTTGATATGAATTCTAGTTGCATTAGTAAATAAGCTTCTTCAGTAGGCAAAATCAGTAGGATCTCTCAAATGAAATGTAAATATTGTTTTGAGCTAAAACCTATTGTCATGTACTCGAAACTTATATTAGGTTGAGGATTATGTGCTGAAGCTGTGTAAGACTATCAAATGGCTATTCAGTTGCTCAACATAACTTATTATCTTAATATATGGGAGCAGACAACTGCAACATCACTAGAGTTGGTCTCTTCATTTATGTGTTGCACCATCTGGTGTTCACATTTACCTTTGCATTTTACGTGAAAATGTTGTGTAAGTTCATAGCTGACAACTTATTTTTGTTTTTACTACAGTAAGCAAGGTTTTAAGCGATTATATACCTTGAAGGGGGGTGTTTCTCACTATCTTGAGAGTGAAGGTTCTGTAAGATGGGTCGGAAATCTATTTGTATTTGATGCCCGCCTTTCTCTGCTACCTTCTACTTACAAGCCTGCGGTGGAGATCGAAGCAAGCACAATGCTAGAAGGCTCCCTGGATGACTCATTTGCGAAATGCTACATCTGTGGTTCACAAGTCTCTGAGCTGAGGCACCGCAATTGTGCAAACCTTGATTGCAACCTACTTTTCCTGTAAGACTAATCATTTCATCAATAAACATATGGACGGATGCTACTTTAATCAGTTATATTTGCATTCTCAAGCCTGTGTAGTGGATATATGTTTTGTTCTCCTTCCTAAATTCAGTTAATGAGAGACATTTTGGGTTATAGCGTTACATTTTTTAAAGATTGCATTTCCCATATATTAATTATAAAGATATAACACCTGAGGCTAGCTCATGAGGGGAGGATTGCCGAAGCCCATATAAGCAAACCACCAGCTATTCCCCAACCATTGTGAGACTTTTACCCACTCTTAACACCCCCCTTCACGCCTATGCCCGACTGTAGCGTGGACCGGGAGCCCAAAAGGGGATGAACCTAACTCTGATACCATGTAAAGATATGACACCTTGGCCTAACTAAACACCAAAAGCTAGCTCATGAGGGGAGGATTGCCCAAGTCCATATAAGCAAACCACCAGTCCCCCAACCAATGTGAAACTTTTACCCACTCTAACGTTAATACTATTAAGAACAATATTACAACAAAAAAGAAGAGCTAAGCTGCCACTCTCCTTACAACCCTTTGATGGATGGACATACCCATTCAATTTACAAAATTCATTTACATTCATCAATCTACCCATTTTGCAAAAACAATGCAGCTCCTCCTCCCTTACAAGAAGGTTACAAAATCTGTACAAAGTGAAGAGGAGCAAAATATTTCACAAAATATAATTTCCCAGTGGCCATGTGAATGCATTCTTCATCTGTTTGTGTCTATTGGAAGGCTTTTGAATTTTGTTCAACCTGTCAGTGCCTATGTTTCCTTCGGCAGATCCTTAGAGTGATGGAATAAACACTCTTCAATTCTAGTGCTCCCCTTAACTAAAATTTCCTTGCCTTCTCTGAAACAGTGCTGAGTCAATATTGTCATCTGACTTATTATCTATCATGCTTCCTCAATTATCTGCTGTAAGTGCCATGGTGAATTTAAGTTTCTTTCAACATTTCAATGAATCACATTGCAGAATAACCTGATCAAATCTATTCTCTTTGCATGGCTTCAGCATAGTTAATACTGTCATACTCAAAAAGACAGGCAAAAGCCATCACCATATACCTTGGTGACACCACCAGTGACCATATGCGTGTCTACATTCATTTGTGTTTGTTTTAGCCCAGTTGAGCTCAGGTCTTTCTCACTTCACAATCACACATGATTCTTTGAGATATCACCATTTTTCTTTCACAGGTCACATATCAGGGGACACTCCAGTTAATCCCATTTCCACTTTACACTAATACCTAATTTAGATGATGAATTGGAAAGACTTAGCTATTGGTATCAACTTTCCTCCAAGTCAATAGGAGAGCGAGCTTGATGTCTCTCGGCAAGGATTCTTTACTGTAAAACTTTTCTCTCTCCATCTCAAGTCATAGCGTAGGTTGCTGCTGTTCTTCTATGTGCTTTGTTTCAGTTGTTTAAACACTAAAGCATACATTAAATGAAAGTGAGTACTTATATTTGATCTAATACTTGATTGGTTTTGTGCAGAAGTTGTGCAGGCTGTGTGAAACATTTAAGGGGATGCTGCTGTATTCAATGCACCTCTGCTAGTCGACTTAGGCCGGTGCTGACAGGTCATCAGAGATACCAAAAATGGCATAATTATCGTGATTTTGAGTAACAAAGCCGGTGACATCTTGATCAGTGATTGGGGTCCAAATTTTTGAAAGTATGTCGTTCTGGCAATGAAAATGTAGATCTCCAGTACAGTAAATTGTTGGTGAGACTTAATGGCAAATCAAGGTGAAAAGTTACTCTATTCTTTACCTACTACACATTCAATGTTACACGAAGCCCAAGGGATCAACTGAAGGTTCCATAAAGACTAATGTTCACTTGTATTGTTTGAGTTTGTGTTTTTCCTTTAAGAGAAAATTACATCCCGAATATCTTTGGGCTATCTAGTTACAAAATATGTACAGAGTGTAGAGGTAGTATATAATTTTATACGAATATGCATAAACTACACATACCTATACAACCGAGTGTATACTTGAGCGATAATGTTAAACTAGAAGGCGAAATGGTACATATTGGCAACTATCCCTTTCTTTAATGCGGGATGTATGTCCATCAGACTGAAATCGGGTTGTTAAGCCTCCCTTTAAGTAGAAAATATTAGGAACATCATACAGTTTTGGAAGTGTCTTTTCACTGATAATTAGATATTGAAAGTTTCATTTCGTTGGGAAGTAGTATCACTTTGTTTACAAATATAGATTAGTTTGCAGTGTTTCAGGGGAAAAAAGAAGTTGCATGTTGTGGTAAATGTCTTTGTTATGAGTATGCGAAGAATCGATGTTGTAAATATAATACGAATGAGTTAGGACTAATTAAATTGATTTTATTCAGTGACACATTTATAGAGATAATTTCTAACTAAAATAGAAAATTATGCTACCAACTCATCAATAAAATTCAAATAATAAATAAAAAGAACTAACTCTTAAATTCAAGTCGCATAAGACTTTAATAATATAATTTAAAAATCCTAAAAGTAGTTAACTGTTTTATTTCTGCAATAGTTTGAGACATTCTCAACACTCCTCCTTGGATCATGAATTATAGATTGTAGTCTCATATGAAATTGACCTTGTGTACAAATCTGTCAATTCATCTTTAGTCTTACAAGGCTTTAGTGCATCTTTGTTGCATTAAATGAGAAACTCTTACTTCTCATTTCAACTTGTAAGATCTCTTGCGTAGTGGAATCAAAGATTTGATAATATTTGTCTCCAAATAATAATTTGAATTTTTTTTTCTATTAACTGAGCAACACCAAACAAACTTTTATTAATATCAGACACATAATGAACATCTGAAATTATTTTTGTACCTGAATTTTTTTTAATTGCAACACTCTTTTCCTTTTAGTAGGATTACAATCACCATTCCCAATACTGACTTTCTTATTTTTCATATGAATGAACTCTTTAAAAAGATTTATTTCCTATGTCATGTGGTTTGTACAACCACTATCCATCATCCAAAAATCAGATTTTTTGGTTGAAAAACAAGTTGCCACATATAAGTGGTCTTCTTCTTTTTCAATAGTGACTTGGGCAACTATTTGATCTTTTTGAAATTTTCTTTTGCAAATCACAATTTCATGACCAAGTTTGTAGATCTTGCATTGTGCATCTGGTTTTTTTCAACATTTATATGAAGGGTGTCCATTTTTGCCACAATGCTGACAAGGTGGGTAATTCTTCAAGAATTTACCCATGCTTTGAGTTTTGTGGCCGGTTATTAATGCTCCTTCAACCAGTGTTCAGGAAAGCGAGCGCTTCATCGCTTAAAGCGATGAAGCGAAGCGATGCGAGCCTTCTACGCTTCACAGACTAGAATGAGTATGTGAGCGCTTCATCGCTTAAAGCGAGCGCTTCATCGCTTAAAGTATGAAGCGGGGCCTTATCGCTTTTTTCCGCTTCACGCTTCCCTGAACACTGCGGCTTCAACCATACCATCTTGCCGCATAAGCCTCTTTTGTTCTTGTGCCTGCAAAGAATTTAACAATTCTGCCAAGGTAATTTTGGACAGATCTTGTGTGTTTTTCAAGATAGTTATACATGTTTCATATCTTTCAGGCACTGTAACAAGAATCTTTTCAACAATTTTTGTATCTTTAAATTTAGTGGCTAGTAACCTTACCTTGTTGACAATACCAAGCAATTTGTCAGAGTATTTCTTGACTGTTTCTGAGTCTTTCATCCTTTGCAATTCGAATTTCCTCATTAATACCTTCATTCCTCGTATTCTTTCATCTCCAACATATTCGTTTTAGATAATTTCAAATTTCTTTTGGTGATGTGAGAGTCATGATTTTGTGAAAATAGTTGTCGAAATAACAACAAATAAAGTTGCTTTTGCCTTGGACTTAATGATATTCTTTTCCTTGTGACTCTTGATTTGGGCCACAATGGGATTATTTGGCAGCAGGTTAATTTCATAATCCTCTTCCACGGCTTCCCAAAGATCAAGAGCCTCCAAGTAGGTTTCCATTCTCACAGCCCATAATTGATCACCATCAAAAATAGGAGGAGCAATTCATGAAAAACTATTTTTGGAATTCATTTTTTTACTCACAGATCCCTCAAGAAGAAGGCTCTAGATATCAATTGTTGTTTTTTTAATAAAGAAATTAAGAAAATAACATAGAAACACTTTGAGAGAAAAAAAATATTGCAGTATTATCAAAGAAAGTTATTTTATTAAATAATTCAAAGACTACATTTATAGATATAATTCCTAACTAAATATAAAAAATTATGCTACTAACTTATAAGTAAAAAATAAATAACAAATAAAAAGAACTAACTCCCAAATTCAAATCATATAGGACTCTAATAACATAATTTAAAAACCCTTAAAGTAGCTAACTGTTTTATTTCTGCAATATCCTGAGACATATTCTCAACACTTTCATTAACCAACATCAACACTCTTTTTTCCTATGGTCTATCATGTGTAGTAGTTCAGTTATTTTAATGTCATTGTTTTCAAACACCGATTATTATGATCTTCCCATCACTACAAGAAAACAATCATTTAGCTACAGACGCAAATCCTAGCTAAAGTGATAAAATCCCTAGCGAATGTCAATTTAGCTAGGAAAATGACCCTAGCAGACTTTCAAAGCTAATAAGCTCTTAGCTAATTTTTAGCTAGTAGATTATGTCATTCCTAGCTAATTTAGCTAAGATATCTCTGCTAGGCTCTTTCCGTAGCAAACATTTTGCTACGATGTATACTAGCTAAATTCATAGCAAAATTTGCTTGGTCAATGTTGACTTTACTAAGACTTAGCAAGGAATTACCCTATCTAAACTTACAAATTCTCTAGCTATTTTTCAAATTTTACTTGGAATATTTTCTTAGCTAAATGACTAGCTAAAAAAACGCTAGGGATACTTTCTAGATAAATTTGGCTAGAAATTGTATAACGAAATACAAATATAATTTTCTATATTTGACACAAGAAGAAAAACATTGTTAAAACTAATCAATTTTTCAAAATAAGCACAATCTAATCAATTTTTTGAAATATCATCAATCCTTGAAAAGTGAAGTACATGTTTACTAGCTAAAACATGTCTTAAAACAGAAAAACAGTAACATACGTTATCTAAGGATTTGGGGTAGAACCAGATCCATCTGGTGGTGGTTGAGGAGTAAAACCAAGCATCCGAGCCACAGCAGCACGAACCGCAATAGTAACTTGAGCTTCCATATTTTCCCGAGTTTCCATTTGCACATGCTGTTGCATATTCATCATTCGTTGCTCCAACACGCAGTCAAGAAGTTGTTGAAATTCAGGTGTTTCAAATATTTCTTGAGTAGGAATATTTGAAGGATTCTGAGCAGTGGAAGATGCACAATTAGAATTCAAAGAATCTGCCAGCAAACAATTTCTTGAACCAAGCCCATATATTTTTCCTTTTTTAGTTCCACCAACTGTTTCTATCTAAGTTTTCAGTAATTGCTCCTCCGAAACCATTTTCAATAAATTCACATCATCTTCACTAGTTTTTTCTCCTTCATCTTCTCCATTTGTGGTCGTGTTTCTCTCCATGTCTCCGTCATCTACCTAAAGACCTTCTTAATTCCTTAATGTTGAAGTCTCACCCACCTTATCCTTAATTATAATTGTAAATGTATTCTGAAAAAGAATAAAGTAATTAGCTATTACATGGTATAAGAAAGCTATCAAGTTGCAAAAGGTGCTATGAAAGTACTCGAATTTATTCTGTAACAGAATAAATGGACAACAAGAAATAAGCTTATCTAATTAAAGGACTAGGATACTCTAATTGATGAAGTAAACAATGAAATATATATTTGAACTAATACAAGAACATCTTTTCTAAATGCTCTATTGAAACCATATAGGTTCCTTATTCAAGCCATAAGGTAGAATGAGAGTCAGGCAGAAACAAAATACAATGAGTTCAATAAGAAATATACAGATGAGAAGAAGTTTGGAACAACCTGTTCATGTTGAACTGTACTTCCACCACTAGTATTCCTTTAACCTATAACCCATCAAAGATAATTGATGGACGACCAGTAATTGTATTAAAGGCACCAAAAATAGTGAAACAAACCAATGTATGAAATAATGCTTTAGTGATGTATACGTTGTGAAGCAACTTTCTCCTACATGAAAAATTACATTAATGGGTACTACAATTTTGGTTCTGTACTTGAGTTATATTACCACAATGCAGGCTGCTACATGTGAAATTCTAAAACCAAAACGATAGAAATGAAGTCCTGTTCACTTGCCCTGAATCTGGATTTTACGGATGCCTGGTGAAATGACTATTCTGATGGAAGAAGTACAGGATCATTTTACGCATATAAAGGTAGCAAGTAAGTGTTCCAATTTTTATTGTCTGCTAACAGTAATCTATGCCAAAAATTGTAGAGAGGAAAGGAGAAACTTATGGAAAGAATTACTTAGAGTAGGTTCTATCATCACTGAACCTTGGTGTATTTGTGGCGATTTCTATTCTCCCTTGCTAGATTTGGAATGAATGAGGGGCCAACAGGTAAGTGAATCTAAATCAAAAGACTTTCAACAAGTAATAAATGTATTAAATCTTACAAATATGAAATCTATTGGAAGAAGGTATACTTGGACAAATTGTAGCATATGGAGTAGACATACCAATACTACTAATAAACTTGAAACTCATTGTATAATCCTAGCAAGAAATTTCGGTGCCACACCTACATCGGTTCTTTTCCTTTTCTGGCCATTATGGGGCAGTTATTGTTATCCCATTTGTCTTCACACATTGAGGTAGCCTGTTGATTCTTAGTTGCAACCCTTTTCCAATGAAGTTGTCATTGTTATCCCATTTCAAACACCTTTTTGGCACTCTATAGGTCGACTAGCTATCTCAGACCTTTGAGAAGTTTTTTGGCGAATAAATTACTTTTCAACAACTTTCTTAGGCAAACACACTACTTCAGGACTGCTAGTACCATTTTCTTTGTGAAAGCCCAAAATCCCACTAAGTCGTGATGACAAGTGACACCTAACAGTCCTACCCATCAATCTTGAAGTAACAATGATACAAGGATGCCATAACATAATAATGTCTAATACGAAAATATAAGTGAAATTGACTACAACGCGAAAATAGTCGATATGCCCCCAAAATGACAGGCACATGAACCATGACATATGACATAATCTGTAAGCATATAATAGAGCATAAAAACACTTGTACATACATGTAACCGCCAACAAGCCTTAAAACACATGACTAGTACATATGACCTGACATACAACTGTACACATGATTACTTATTGTCACGCCCCGAGGCTATCCCCTAGATGTAACACGGGACCTAGGTTCACGAGTGACCTCAAGCTAACCCTTAGTCTGGCATATATCAAGCATGCTGAAAATATATCTAAGTAAATCATATACTATGCGGAAGCTAAAATCAATGGATATCTAAAAAAGGGGAAAAACCAACTAGTCTAAATATATAGAACATAATAAGAGTTCAATGATGATTGAAACAACACTTAACAACTCTAGTTGAATCTACTACTATGTATGAAAATCCTCTAACTGGATTGAGTTGCTGGGACATGCCCCCAGCCAAGTCTAACAAGAATGAAACTGAAAAAATAAAGACTAAAAGATAAAGCATGCTTATTGTCCTCGAAGTATGAGGACTCACCACCAAAGCTGCTGAAGTCGGACTGAGGATCAAACTAAGCGTGATCTGGATGCTGAGTGCCTGAACCTACATCATAAAACGATGTAGCGCAAAGTATGATTTTGTACTTGGAATGTACTGAGCATGAAGGATGTAGATATGCTAAGTTGAACAACATATATAAGCTTATCAATGCATAACTGAGCAATGATCACCAACACACTTCTTAAGCATAGAGACATCGAAAATGGGATGCACTGTTGCCAACTCATTCGGCAAGTCTAACTCATAAGCAACCTTGCCAACGTGTCTCAAAACCTAATATGGGCCTACATATAAGGGACGAAGTTTCCCCTCCTTACCAAACCTCAATACACCCTTCATGGGTGAGATTTTCAAGTAAACCCAATCGTTAAACTCAAACTCTTGATCATTTCTCCTCACATCGGCATATGACTTTTGCCGACTTTGAGTCATTTTTAAATTTTCCCTTATAAGATGAACATTCTCCATGGCCTATTGTACCAACTCGAGACCTATTAGAGCAACTTCACCATCCACAAACCATCCTATTGGAGATCTACACCTCCTACCATATAAGGCCTCAAATGGAGCCATATCAATACTCGAGTGATAGCTATTATTGTAAGCAAACTCAATCAATGAGAAATGGTCATCCCAATTGAACTTAAAATCAATTACACAAGCCCTTAACATATCTTCCAAAGTTTGGATAGTATGCTCCGCTTGCCCATCGGTTTGGGGATGAAAAGTCGTGTTAAGCTTAACCTTAGTGCCAAGACCCTTTTGGAATGACTTCCAAAAATGAGAAGTGAATTGGGTACCACGATCGGAAATAAAGGACAAAGGCACTCCATGCAACCTTACCATTTCTCTCAATTACATCTTGGCATAGTCCTCTACTGAATAGGAAGCCTTGACGGAAAGGAAATGAACTGATTTCGTCATCCGATCTACTATCACCTAAATTGAGTCATGTTGTTGCCGGGTGCAAGACAAACCAACTATAAAGTCCATATTCAAGTCTTCCCACTTCCAAGTAGGAATACTAATGTCTTGGGATAAACCTCCCGGTTTCTGATGCTCAACCTTTACTTGTTAGCAATTTGGACACTTGGTCGAAAATCCCAAAATATCCTTCTTCAACCCATTCCACCAATAGACCACCCGTAAATCACGGTACATCTTGGTGGTTCCTGGGTGAATGGAATACCGCAAACTATGGGCTTCTATGAAAAATTTGTTCCCTCAAGTCATCCACATTTGGAACACATAACCGGCCTTTGTATCTAAGTACACCATCTCCCCCTTGGGAGAAAGCCTCAACGGATTTCTTAAGCACCGCCTCTTTCAATTCTACCGAAATTGGATCAAGAACTTTCTTGGCTTTCACATCCGTCACAAAAGACGATTCGGAACCATTGTGAACTATAACACCACCTTTGGTGGAGTCCACTAGTTAAACACCTAATCGGGATAATATATGAACATCTTGAAACAACTCTTTTTTTTCTTCTTCAATATGAGCAACACTACCCATAGATAATCTACTAGGAGCATCCGCTGCCACATTAGCTTTACCGGGGTGATAAAGAATACTCATATCATAATCCTTCAATAACTCAAGCCACATTCTTTGGCGAAGATTTAGATCTCTATGATTAAACACTTATTGCTAACTCTTGTGGTCGGTAAACACATCTACATGTACTCCACACAAATAGTGTCTCCAAATCTTTAAAGAAAAAACGACAACCGCTAACTCAAGGTCATGAGTAGGATAATTCTTCTTGGGGATTTTAATTTGCCTTGAGGAATAGGCAATAACTCTCCCATTTTGCATAAGCACACACCCTATCCCAATTTTTGAGGCATCACAATGAACCACAAAACCTTCCATCCCTTCTGGTAAGGTCAACACCAGAGCGGAAGTAAGTCTATCTTTCAACTCTTAGAAGTTCTTTTCACATGCTTCAGACCATATAAACTTAGCCTTCTTTTGACTCAAAGCCGTCAAAGGAGAGACAATTGAGGAGAACCCTCAACAAACCTTCTATAGTAACCGGCTAAACCCAAGAAACTTCTAATATCTGTAGGAGTTAGAGGTCTAGGCCAACTCTTGACCACATCCGTCTTCTTAGGATCTACCTCAATACCCTTACTTGAAACAATATGACCAAGGAAAGCTACAGACATTAACCAAAATTCACATTTGCTAAACTTTGCAAAAAACTTGTTGGTCCTTAAGAACTTGCAATACGATTCTCAAATGATCAATATGCTCATCCTCTCTCCTTGAGTTGATCAAAATATCATCAATGAACACAATCACAAACATGTCAAGGTATTGTCTAAACACCTTATTCATCAAATCCATAAACGCCACTAGAGCATTAGTCAACCCAAACGACATTACCAAAAACTCATAATGACTATACCGAGTCCGAAGAGCCGTCTTTGGAATGTCATCATCTTTCACCCTGAATTGGTTATAACCCGATAGAAGATCAATCTTAGAGAAATAGCTTGCTCTTTGAAGTTGGTCAAATAAATAATCTATCCTTGGGAGAGGATACTTATTGTTAATGGTCACCTTGTTGAACTATCGATAATCGATACACATACGAAGAGAACCATCTTTTTTTCTAACGAACAAAACAAGAGCACCCCATGGAGAGATACTCGGTCGATTGAAACCCTTATCCAACAAATCTTTCAATTGTTCTTTCAACTCCTTAAGTTCTACTGGAGCCATACGGTAAGGAGGAATAGAAATAGGTTATGTAACGGGAAGAAGGTCAATACAAAAGTCTATTTCCCACTCGGGAGGAATATCGGTTAAATCACTTGGGAACACTTCTGGAAACTCATTAACAATGGGGACCGACTCGAGAGAAGGGGTTTCAGAATCCACATCCCTCACCCTAACTAGATGGTAAAATAAACCCTTAGAAATTATCTTTCTAGTTTTAAGATAAGAGACAAACTAACTCTTAGGCATATAATTTCCCCCCTTCTACTTAAGGATAGGCTTATTCAGGAACTGAAACTTGACTACACAGGTTCTACCCAAGATAACATCATATCTAACATATGAAGCTCTACCAAGTCAACAAGAGTAACTCTATGGGACAAGGAAATGAGACACTTTTTATAGACCCTCTTAGCCACAATATAATCACCAATAAGAGTAGAGATAGAAAAAGGTTCTAGCAACACATCCGGAAGAACATCAAACCTCATAGCCACATATGGCGTCACAAAAGACAAGGTAGCATCGGGATCAAGTAAAACATATACATCAAGTTGGAAAACTTTCAACACACTAGTAACCACACCGGGAGAACCCTCCCGTTCACCTACTGTCTGAAGCGCATAGAAGCGGTTTTGCTTAGGAGCATTGGAACCCGCACCACTAGTAGTAGCTTGCTTGCCCCTCTCTTCCTTTAGTCGCAAGCATAGGGCAATCCCTTATTTTGTGACCACTCTTACCACAACCAAAGCAACTATCCGTGCCGGCTTCCACACTTAGCACAATTAGACCTAGGCAATAAAGATCCACTACCATTACCTCCTTAAAGAATAGGGTTAGACACACTTTCTTTGTTGAACTTAGGAGAAGCATTGGAGGAATCTTTATCGGAAAACCTTTGTCGGAATCAAGGACGACCTTGTCCCTTGGACGTTGAATGTGAGAAATTTCCATCTCCGGTCTTAGCCCTCTTTACCACTCTAGACTTTTCTTTAAGTTTTTCCTTCTTAATTTGTTGCATGCACCATGAGACGAGAGATGTCCATGTCATTAATGAGCATAGTGGTTCAACACTCTTTAACCACCATCTCGAACACACCCGAAACAAACTTATTCATCTTAGCCCTTGAATCGACAACCATTGGTGGAGCATACTTAGACAATTGAGTGAACTTTAGAGCATATTCCCTCATACTCATACTTCCTTATCGAAGATTAATGAACTCAAGCACCTTGGCTTCCCACTTCTCAAGGATAAATAACCTATTAAGAAATTCGGCCTTAAACTTCTCCCAATCAAGAGGACCCGCATCTTCCGGTCTCCCTTCCTTCCTTTGGTTATACCATATTTGAGCCACACCATTTAGTTGATAAGCGGTCAACTCCGCCTTTTCCAACGGCGTAACTCCCATGATCATCAAAATATTATAGACCTCATCAATAAAATATTGAGGATCTTTCTCAACTTTAGTACCATGACACTATGGAAGATTCATCCTTGTGAAGTCCCTCACTCTTGAAGCTGTCGTACCCACATTTGGGTTAACGGGAACCACTACCTCCTTATTGGCTTGGGCTATCAGGGCTTGAGCCAACACCTAAAAAGCAACCCTAAACTGTACATTTGACACTTGCTCGGCCAAAGGATCGATCGGAACTTGAGGAGCTTGGGGAGGGGCTTCTTGTTCCGCATTCTCCCTCACATTCCTTCTAGTATAAGATCTTCGAGTCACCATATCCTGCAGAACATAGGATAAGGATTAGGAGAGAGACCTTATAGAGTTTAACTCTATTGCACGACTTAAGAGTAATGAAAGAAGTAGAGTTTCCTAATCATCTTGTAGCCTGTCATTCATAAACGTGGCGCGCTTCACACTTATGAACAAGACTCTACTAGACGTGGCTGATGAGACATCTTAGGACCATTCTAAACCTTGTGCTCTGATTACCAAGTTTGTCACGACCCAGGGGTACCCCCTAGATGTAACATGGAGTATAGAACCCCAAAGAACTCCATACAAGCCACTTACCTCTCATAACATAAGAAATAGGACAATAAGAGTAAAACAATAGTCCAAGTCCAAAACATTTTATAAAAGAAAAGTGGAAGTCTAAAACACTGTTCTCATCATAGCCATCTAATGCAATAGAATGAAATTGGGCCTAGCCCATACATCATGTCCAAAAGAGAAATATATGAAAAGGAAATACAACAATGAAAGTCCGTCCTCGAAGCATGAGGACTCACCAGAGCTCGAAATATCTCAATTCAACCTCTAGCCACGAAACTGATGACCTTGACTGTCGGACCCTACATTTGGGGAAATGTAGGCAAGAGTATGCGTTATTACAAAACAATGTACCAAGTATGATAGCCATGCATAAAACATTTAAATCATGCTAAAAAGGGGCATTTAATTTCATGACATGCAATTGACCAAGCTAAAACATGATATAAAAGAGTTAGAAAACATAAATCATAACATCATGGTCAATTCAAGCTAACTTCATCTTTAAAACCTTTAAACTCCCATACGATTCTTCTTGAAGTAACCTTAGTTCATTCTTATTGTGAGGAATTAGCCTTAACTGACATAGAGATCATGTGAGCTATAACATGATCCCCTGGTGCCTCCCACACCGAAAAGGGTTGTCCTACTTGCCAAGGTAAATACCATGAATTTCTATCTTAAGTGGATCCACTAGCTAATGTCTCTTGAGACAATAATCCTATGGGGGCACATAGGTAAGGGATAAGGATATTGCTACTAGAAACCCGACCTCTACTAAGGGGGAGCTTCCATCTCGTGAGATTGCTTCTAGAAACCCGACCTCTACTACGGGAGAGCTTCCATCCCATCATCATTATCCACTTGGTGCTAAGAATAAATCCCATGGAATAGTCATTTCTTACTTGAATTCATTATTCATTGAAAGGTGCGCTTGGACAACCAATCCAAGCTAGTTTTATTAAGATAGCTCTTACTCATTGATTCAATTAGGTGAGAAAGCCTTTCAACCTAAGAATCCTTTCTATGTGAGAAAAACTTTTACATAATGCTAGTATGTGTTTATGAGAATATCCTTTCACAACACAACAACATTATTGGTACTTTACTCTAAAAGGACCCTTAAAACATTTGAATAGATTTCATAAGAAAATGCATAAGTCCATATTTACCTCCTGAGGTTGAAAATCCACTTTCAATCCTCAACACATAGAAAACATGGGTAATATATGGATTTCATAATAAATACATGTAAAGCTTGCAATACATGCTTAATTTAATAACACTCTTCCTTGAAGATCAAAATCCCACATTATATGATTCATCACTTGAAAACATGGAAATTACATGGGTTCATGGGGAAATCATCATATTTCATCAATTCATGCATAAAAATCATAATTCAATCATTTAAATCAATAATGAAAGGAACACATGATAATTGAAGAAAACCCTAACTAAATTGGGGAATTCTACCTTTTGAAATAGAGGAATATTAGAACTCCATGGATGGAAGGAATCCATGGATGAAAACTATCATACCTTGAATCCAAAAGGTAGCCTTCAATGGATGAATTGAGACCTTGAATTGAAACCCTAGGTCGAATCTTCTTCTTCTTCAAGATTCTAGAGAGAGAAATATTTTGGAAAGGAAAATTGGTCTTCTTTTGTGAATTTGGAAGAATGAAGTAAATAGGTTAATTTGGGGGTTGACAAATCTTATATAGGGTTCTTAGGGAAGGGTAAAACGATGTAGTATAAGAGCTAATTAATTAGAAAAAAACCCAACTTCCCCTAAACTTAACTGCCAACTGACCACTGACCTTCCACCTACAGACACAATCGACAGACCCACGGCCCATCTTGGTGGATCATCAATGGTGGTCAGAAGATGGTTTTTGGGCCATCGAACCTCAGAACCTAACTAGAGACAATGGTCTGGCCTACGGTCCGTAGGTTAGGCTGTGATCATGGGCCTCTTCAACTTAGGCAAGTTGGCAATCCCACGGACCCACCTATGGTACGTGGTTCAACCCATGGGTCGTGGTTGGCTTCCGTAGCTGGCACCTGCAACTTCCAACAATTTGGTTCATTTCCTTTTTTCAGATACAGGTTGATACATGATCATGGACCGATGGGTGGTATTGGATGCTCTCACTGCTCAGGTTGAGGTATGCAAACGTCAAACCCTGGCTCTGCGGATGTGACTGCCTTGAAGGCTGATATTACTGGTTTCCTACATGATGTGGATGAGTTGAAGCCCACCAATATCTCAATGTTGTAGGGTAATGTATATGTTCCCGATGACCCCAATGTAGATATGCCAGCTATTTCTGAGATCCCTCCAGCTATTGTGACCAGACATGCTGTTACAGTTGATGATGATGGAGAGTCCGACACACTTGAGACATATGAGGAACAGTTAGAGGCTCGTGATGAAGTAGTGTTCGAGGATATAAAGGACCTAGAGGGTGATTTGGTATGGGTTGTTAAAGAGGCCTCACTGCGTGAAACTTTCTTGATTGGAGGTGTTGATGAATCAGGAATTTCAACATATTTAAGGCTTATTATTCAATGAATTAATGTCTTCAATACCTACTTTATACTCATAACTGATGTTAATGTGATGATATTCAACAATTAGGTTTAATAACAAGGAAATGAGATTACGATGCAAAAAGAAGCGAAAAAGCTAAAGAAAAAAGAAGCTGAAGCTCGCAAAAGCCACTCGGCGACTCGCCGAGTGAGCCTTCAACTTTCCAAACGTTGTAGCAAAGTAGCCCATGTACCAAGCCAATTTGGTGAGAAAAAGGTGATTCCGCGGTACGCTGAATCTATTGGCGATCACAACCCAGCTCGCCTAATCTTCCGGAACAATTGGTTACAAGAGCCACAGAAATAAAGCGAGACAAAGTGCAACTCAGCACATCGCCGAGTCGATCGGTGATCCCGACTAACTTTGCCAACTGGACGCCATGTTGAGTTTTTGGGAACATATAAATTCATTTTTTGAAAGAAGAAAAGGAGTTCCCACACACAATGTATTCCCCAGTCTTTGTGAGTTTTCACATTTACATTGTTGAACATTTTTGGAGATCATTTGGATCTCAGATTTGAGGTTTTAGGATTCTAGCTTTAATTTTGGCATTGGGGTATTGCAGATTGTTATTAATTCAGATGGATAATCTTTTTGGTATCAATTTCATACTTTTCTCTATGTTTGGCTATAACCCCTTACCTTAGGGATATGATCATGTAGTCGAATACATTAATTAGCTTATGAGTATTATTAATTGTTGAGTTTAGTGTTGTTTTGAAATGGGTTCAATTGTTTGTTCATGTTTTAATTGATGAACTGAAGTTGCAAATTTGGTTCTAGCTTAGCTCTACGTGCTTACTTGAGAAAGAGGTATATAGTAGAATTAATGATTGATATTTGTATTGATTAACATCTTTACAACCAGCTTGAGAAATTGGGTTAATTAAGGAATTGGGTTGTTTTTTTTAAGCTTGTTGAGGTTCGAGAGAACTCACTCGAAACATGATAGTTGATCGAGAGATGGCTATTATATTAAAAATCTATCCTACTGATTGAGATTCAACAACTTAAAGAAATTAGTAATTACCGGTTAAGCGAGATTAGCATTCTGTCGATCACATTTCTAAGGTTGTCTTTCCAATAGTTCAAATCTCGTGTTGATTGTTGTTGTTAGAACTTGGTTACTAAATTCCCCCTCTTGATATTGATAATTGAAACTTCGTGATTTATTTTATCTTGCACCCTTTTTTACTTCTACAAAAGATTAAAACACGTCTTTACTTCTTAATTTAATTCTTTATCGTATCACTCCCTATGGGATCGACCCCAACTCATTGTTGGGTTTATACTTGTTAGCGACCATCTACACTTTGAATCGGAAGAAGTGTAATTGAGTTTTATCAATAAACAAGGGCAAGTTAGGGACACAATGTAAGAATGATCACAAGAAGGGAATTAAGCATGCTAACAGTCATGAAAAAATGAATATACAATCTAAACATGATTTCTAAGCAACTAGCATGAAACAAGTATTAACCCGCCCCAAATTCTGACTAATCAACATGCAATTACATTAACAAGTTTAATCTAAAAACTGGAAACCATATCCTACCTCAATGCAAACCATGCACACTCCAAAATCAAAATTCCAAAACTTTATTCTTTCGAACGTCCTCCGAATATGTAACCCCTTGATTAGTCCACGATTTGGACTCATTTAGGGCTATATTTTGATGAAATTAGTGTCCTCAAATGCATGTTTTATCTCGATATATGATGAAAACCTTTAAGTTTCATGTATTTGAAGTTTGAGGCAAAGCGTGGACACTACTTAGTAAAAAGGAGTAAAAGAAACTGAAGAACGAAGAAACGAAGATCTGTGAATCACCGAACCCAATCGACGAATCGCCAACAGATAGCATAATCACCTTTTGTTCCAGTGTGCTGAGCCCTGAAGGAAAAGAGAAAATCGGCGATGAAAAGGAGTAGTCGGTGTAGCGCCAAACGACTCTGCGAATCAATGCTACATCACCTAATTATCTAGAAAACAAAGATGCTGAAGGAAACTGATGAAAAGCGACGAAGTAGGCCAAAGGGTGGATCGCCGAATGCATCGACGATTCCCACTACGTCGCCGAAAGATCCTTCGTACCATATTTTTTGAAAACTATAAATACTAGTTCAGTTTTTATTCTTAGTAGCGAATTTTACCTTATTTTATCTAATTTTTAGATTATTAAGTTTGAGACAGGGGTTTGGAGATATTCTCTTTAAGTTTTTGAGAGGGTTTTGAAGAACTTGGAGTTTTCAAAGGGTTTCAAATTCAAGAAATTGGACTTGGGTCTCTTTGATTCTTAACCTTTGGCTTGTTTTAAGACTTAATCTTGGATACCCATTGATGGAAACTGATATTGGTATAAGTCTTTATCTCTTTTACATACGTAGCTAAAACCCCAATTCTTGGGGTGTGATTTTGTGAATATGGGTTAGATTAGTTGTTGGGTCTTGCTTATTGATAGTCTATTCGTATTTTAAATGTGATTTCATTTAGTGGTTGTGGATGAACTTAATGAGGTTGTAGTTGCAAATATAATCTCATATACGTGTTTTTGGCTTGCGAGAGAGAGAGAGAGGTTGTAAAACTAAGACCACTAAATTGATGGCCATTGTGAGTGGGTCGACATGAGGTTCAACTCGAGAGAGTGAACCCTAGTCCCAGGTCCACACACTTAGCTTGAGAGAGTGAGTGGGTTAAGGCGGAGGCTGTTCTTCAGGCAGCAAGTGGGTGTCCGAGAGGAACACATTTGAAATGGGGTAAGTTGCTCGAGAGAGAGCTTATCCTCCTTAAAGTCTAGCCTAGTCACAAATACTCAATGAATTCACTATAAAAATCATGTACCCAATGATTTAGTCTATCCCGTATTCCTATCATATCCCAAGAATCCCGTCTCCATACTTGTATTTTTTTTTTCTTATTTTCACTATTTTAGTTATTCCTTGCTTTCAAACCCCCATTTGATACTTGTCGCTTGCGTCACCCTTTTTACTTTGTTATGTTTTCATTCGCCAAAGTCTTTAGCTTTGATTAGCTTTATCACTTTTTCCCTTAACCACTAATTCTCACGCCCACTCCCTTAGGACTCAACCCTAAACCCTGGTTGGGTTACTAAACTATTGTACGATCGTAGACACTTGCATTGAAAGTTGTTTCTTGAGTACGCAAATATCAAAATGGCGCCGCTGCCGGGGAGTGGTGTTACGTGAAAGTTTTTGGCTTGATTTGAATTCTGCTTTTGATTATCGTAGTTTACTAATTTTATTTTTCATTTTGTTTTTCTCTAAGTTGTTGTATGCAAAAACCCTGAGCATGGCTGAGGGATGTGGTGGCAAGTTAGTTGAGGCAAACCAAGAAGTCAAGGGTGACTTCAAGTTAGCTGCACTGGTGACTCAGCTGAACGACTTGGCCACCAAAATCTCAAAGGTGGAAAACCAGTGCAAGAGCCAAAGGAGGCACATACCTCCTTATGAGCGAGAAAGGTCTAGGAGCAATGAAAATAAACGTATCGAGGATACACTATTAATCATTCTCCAAAAGCTTCACGAGCAAGATAGAATGCTAGAGGCGATGAGGGAAAGCTTGGAGGTACTGAATCAGATGAGTGGCTCCCACTCAAGATCAATCAGGTTGATTGAAGACCTCTTGGACCTCACATTGCCTCATCTCTACCCAAGCAGTAAAGGCGGGTTGCCTAGTGGCATTAGGTCTAACCCAGAGTCGAAGTTTGACTGGTAGCTCATGTCAAGCCACGACGTTAAATAAGGCGCGTCTTGGGAGGCAACCCAAGGTTTTAAATGCTTTAGTTTTCTTTTATAAATAATGGTGTGTTAATTTTATAGGTTAAAACAAAGAATGTGTTGAAAAGTGCAGGTTGGCGAAATAAGGATCCAGTTGGCCAATCGCAGAATTGGTTGGTGATCCCGCTAGTGTCCGCCGTTTGGACCTCCATGTAAACTGGAAGCCCTGTAAAAATTGGAGAGATACGAGACCATTCGGCGAATCGCCAATTAGATCGGCGAGCAATACTAACGTCACTGAATGGACACGAACTGGACGGTTTATAATGGCCAAAAGTCTTAAAATTTGAAATTCTTCACTTTCCCTCACTCTTAAACCTCCTAAATTCACACTAAGGTAGTAATTTTCTTTATTTGAGCCCTTTACTAGCATTTTAGTTTGTTGATTTGTGCTCGGAGTTGGAATACTTTGCCGCCAAGCTTTTCAATCGCGTTTTAATCGGCACAAAAGGTTGGTTTCCAAACCCTGAGCTTACATTTGAAAATTTTACACTCATTTGCTATGATCGTATCGTATTGATGTGTGCTGGGCCTCTCTGGTAGGATTAGAATCCTTAATTGCCTATTTTAACTTGAAAATCCTGCCCATAATGTTTGATTGTCAAATGCCTATAACTTTTGCTTTTAAATGAGTTGGATTGTGATTGCGTGTTGGTTAATTGATTGGGTGAAGTCGGGGTAGCCTACGTTTGTGCTAAATGTCAAAAATTTGCTCAATGATAGAACGGGTGACATCGCCCATAAAGGAAAATATCGTTAAATGGCCAAATGCGACAATTCTGGGAGAAATCTGAGTATCCCAGGGTGATGGGTTGTATGGGTCTTGTTTGAATTGCATGAGTGCATGCTTTGATTTTATTTTCGGGGGTTGCAGGGTTGAATTCGAGAAGGTGAATTGAAAATGGGCACGTTGGATCATTCGGTGAGCTGGGTCGAGCTCGCCGAACCACTCGGCGGTTTACCTATTTTCCTTATCTCGCTTTTTAATTGCGCGTCAAATTTGTGATTTGAGTCGGTAACTTTCGGCGAGAGGCCTGAGTTCGCCGAAGGCACTCGACGACTCGCCAAAAGTACTCATTATAGCACTTTATCTACATCTCTGGAACCCTTGTGCACTGTAACTTTCGGCGGACAATTGCCAAAAGTAGTCAGCAATTCGACGAAGGCCCCTCCATATCGCCGACTTGTCTTAATTGTTGAGCCAATCCCTTCGGCGAGCTCGACTTAGCTCGCCAAAGAGGTTCGGCGACTCGAAGACTGGATCATCGAGTTTGTCTGTAATAGATTTTCTGTGCTTGCATTTGAGTTTCTTCTCGATCTTTTGCAGATATGGTACACACCAATCTAACCAAGCCACCTCAGAAAAAAGGGAAAGGGAATTACGATAAATGAAAGAGAATCACAACCTCCACAGAAACGAAAGCAAAATTTCCCACCGGGAGACAAAGGCAAAAGGAAAAAACATATAACAAAGAAAAGAGTAGCTATTGAAACCCAAGTTAAGTGGTCTGAGCTTGAAGATGATCAACCCTTGATTCACCGACAGAATAAGATCCGAGATAGACCTCAACCCATACCCACCAGAGTTTCATCAGCTGCAGCTCCTCTTGAATCAGATGCAGTGCCAGCTCAGGCACCCTCAATAACTCATGCACTACCTATTGCTCCTCCACCTAGATTGCTGAACATACTAAAAGGTGAAGGAGTCCGGACTATCATAGAGGAGAAGCTGCTATCTATGGAGGGTCTGGAAGGCAAGCATGCTGATGTGCTTGAAACTCTCCGATACCATGGATTCGAGCAGGTCACATAGCCCCGAGACCCTTACATTCCCTCCTGGGTAAGAGAGTTTTACACTGCTTATGGGGAGTTGGTACCTAAGAACAAGAAGAAGGGCAATCAGTTTAGACCGGTGAAGTTAGTCATGGTTGGAGAAAAGGAGGTTGAGTGCCACAACGAGCATATTAACGCTGTATTGGGTAGACCGCTGCACTCTGTGCTTCCTTACGAGGGGCTGCCTATTGTTTAGTCCCTGGATGATTTGAAAGGTTGGTTGGCTCCGATGATTTCTGACACCACCCCGAGGTGGATGGATGTGGGAGCTCCCATTGAGAAGAGGGACATGAACATCGCCTCCAGGTTCTGGTTTGGCTTCATGAGCAGCACTATCATGCCATCCCAGAACGAGTCTATTCTGCATCATCCTAAGGCGGCTTGCCTTGGTTCTATTATGGCTAGGAGGCGGATCGACCTAGGACTGCTTACTTCGCCGGAGATGGCCATGAGAGCCAAGTAGAGACTTACCTCTCTGCCATTCCTGATTTTGATCACTGAGTTATGCCAACATGCCAGAGTACCCCGGGATCCTGCGAATGATATATAGGTCATCCTTTCATCCTCTATGGACATCCGGCGTATTGAGGTTGGGTTCACTTGAGAGGAGGTTGATAGGAGGAGAGCAGCTCCCAGCAGACACTTCTCCAGAGGTCAATATTAACTCATTACCAGCAGAGGCACCTTCGCCCACTCCGGCCTCTAAGCCCTCAGGTATACCCGCTCCTTCTTCCTCTTCCTCACAGGCTCCAGGTGCTTCCTCATCCTCCCGGCCTGCCAGGATTACTCAGGCCATGATCCTGAAGGTGGGGCAGTTGGCCTATTCAGTTGATGTGAGAGCTACCCGATTGGAGAGATCCATCTCGGGGATGATTGACAGTGCCATACTAGCAACACTTAACCCCCTTTAGACTTCTGTTGATGTCTTGACAGTGAGAGTCATTGCTTGTGAGAGCAGACAGGGGGAGGCCTCTGAGGTGACAACTTTAAAAGCTGAGACTGCGAGTTTGAGGAAGGACGTAGACTATCTTAAGTCTACTGACTTCACTTCACTACTAGAGACTGATGAGGACAGGGATGCTCCTGAGACCTCAGGGATTCCTCCGGCTACCACCAGAGATGTGCAGGGGGATAGCACAACACATGCAGAGTCGGATGCAGAGACTGACGAGAAGTTGATATCAGTACATGCTGAGGAGAGCAGAGATGAGGGCATATTCAGAGACTTGCCAGATCTTATAGAGATGGTTGTGCATTTGGTGATCCAGACATTGCCGACTGAGACGTCCATATCAGCTCCTAGTGGATCTGGCATTGCTATTCCATCTGAGGCTACTCCGGGCATTGATGCCCATATACAGACTACTACACCAGTCACCGAGACCCCGACAGAGACAAACTGCATAGACAGGACCTTTCTTGACCTCCCTCTTTGTCTTATTAAATTTTTACTTTTGGGTACTTTTAGTTGCATTTGCAGACAAATACTTTTATTTGTGGTGGGGTGAGGCCCACACCTTTTGTGTTGATAGTTGTGTTTTGTGTATATATTTGGGTTATTCTGCTTTAAAATTGTGTTTTATCTGTTTCTGTGGATGATTGAGCTTATGGCTCCTTTTATTTATTTTATTGCAAAATGATTTTAACTAGTCCAAAAATTGTTGCCAACTCCTGTGTGTGAATGTGGTTGTTCTTGTGCAAAATTGGAGTGTCGGTTTCGATCAATACTGATGACTTGAATAGTACTCTCAATTGAACGAACATCAATGCGCAGCTACGATGAGGCCAAATCTAGTTGGATAGACAATATGTGAACTCTTTCCATCTCGTTTTGACTAGCCTAGTATCGAATCGAGTTTCTTGTAATGACCATTGCACACTAGCGAAAGTGTGGAGTCTTGTTTGACTTTAGTGTCGATTCCTAGTGTGCTGAGCTTACTTTGAAACATGCATAATAGATCCTAGAATTTGCCCCGTTGGTCCAATCGACTAAGTAAGGCTATCTCTTGATATGATCTTAGGCAACTTTACAGAGTATGAGCCAATTTTACATATACCTCTTTTATGGCCTACCTTGTGAGCATATGTGAACCTCTGTTGAACACCCCTTGAGCCTTACCTTTCTTTGGAAGAAACTTGACTAAACATGACCCTTCTTTGTCCATTACCCATAATCCTCATGATTTGTGGTGAGTTGAATAGCCAACTTAGGCCATAAGCCTAAGTTGGGGGTGTGATGAAAAGAAAAGGGAAAGTCAAGAGGTGCAAGGAAAGTCTCCTCTAACCTATGATGTTGAGAAAAATGGAACCCCTCCATATAAAAAAAAAGAAGAGAAAAAGAAAGAGGAAAAGAAAAGAAAAAGAATGAAAAATAAAGTTGTGGAATAAAGTACCAAAAAATGGGGTTTCCAAACAATCCAAGGGAAGTGAATAATGGGATGACTTATGAGCACTAGCAAAAATGATGAAGGAAAAGGAAAAGAAGTGTTGTGAATACCACATCTCATGAGGATAAAAGTCACTGAGCCTAAATGACCATACATTTGCAAGCCTTGTTAAGACCTTTGTGATCTTGAGAAATTTGAAACAAATGTTGATTGGATAATATGGGCAACCCTATGGGTGAAAGCATGCATTGTGTTCATCTTTGTGAGTGTGAGTGTTGCATCTGATTCCTGAACTTTAAATTATTAAATCATTATGTGTGAAAATAGAATCATTCTTTCTGTGAGGGCATTCGAAAACTCTAGTTGAGCTTGAACTTGCATTTGAGGCAAGTATTGTGAACATGAGATTCTTTGATATTGGCGAGTCACTACTTGAATCTTTGAGTGCACAACTGATCTTTGCATAAGTAAATTGAGTCTTGTTGCGTGCATTCATGATCGAGTCTTGTGTAGTACTGTTCAAGACACCCTTTTTGAACGGCTGAACTTGAGTTTGCTTGAGGACAAGCAAAAGTTTAAGTTGGGGGTGTTGATGAGTCCACGATTTGGACTCATTTAGGGTTAGATTTGGATGAAATTAGTGTCCTCAAATGCATGTTTTATCCCAATATTTGATGAAAACCTTTAAGTTTCAGGTATTCGAAGTTTGAAGCAAAGCGTGGACACTACTTCGCAAAAAGGAGCAAAAGAAGCCAAAAGAACGAAGAAACGAAGATCTGTGAATCGCCGAACCCAATCGGCGAATCGCCAACAGATCACATATTCACCTTTTGTTCAAGTGTGCTGAGCCCTGAAGAAAAGGAGAAATTCGGCGGTGTAAAAGAGCAGTCGGCGTAGCGCCGAACGACTCCGCGAAGCAATGCTACATCGCCCAATTATCTAGAAAACAAAGATGCTGAAGACAACTGATGAAAAAAACTATAAATACTAGTTTAGTTTTTATTCTTAGTAGAAAATTTTATCTAGTTTTTAGATTATTAAGTTTGAGATAGAGTTTTGGAGATATTCTCTCTAAGTTTTGGAGAGGGTTTTGAAGAACTTGGAGTTTTCAAAGGGTTTCAAATTCAAGGAATTGGACTTGGGTCTCTTGGATTCTTTACCTTTGGCTTGTTTTAAGACTTAATCTTGCATACCCATTGATGGAAACTGATATTGGTATACGTCTTTATCTCTTTTACATGCATAGCTAAAACCCCAATTCTTGGGGTGTGATTTTGTGAAGATGGGTTAGATTAGTTGTTAGGTCTTGCTTGCTGATAGTCTATTCGTAGTTTAAATGTGATTTCGTTTAGTGGTTGTTGGTGAACTTAATGAGGTTGTAGTTGAAAATATAATCTCATATATATGTTTTCGGCTTGCTCGAGAGAGAGGTCGTAAAACTAAGACTACTAAATTGATGGCCAGTGTGAGTGGGTCGACATGAGGTTCAGCTTGAGAGAGTGAACCCTAGTCCCATGTCGACACACTCAGCTCGATAGACTGAGTGGGTTAAGGCGAAGGTTGTTCTTCATGCAACAAGTGGGTGTCCGAGAGGAGCGCATTTGAAACGGGGTAAGTTGCTCGAGAGAGAGCTTATCCCCCTTAAAGTCTAGCCTAGTCACAAATAGTCAATGAATTCACTATCAAAAGCTTGTACCTAATGATTTAGTCTATCCCGTATTCCTATCACATCCCAAGAATCCCGTCTCCATACTTGTATTTTTTCCTTACTTTCACTGTTTTAGTTGTTCCTTGCTTACAAACCCCCATTTGATACTTGACGCTTGCGTCACCCTTTTTTATTTGTTATGTTTTCATTCTCCAGTCTTTAGCTACGATTAGCTTTAGCACTTTTTTCCTTAACCACTAATTCTCATGCCCACTCCCTTGGGACTCGACCCTAACCCTTGGATGAGTTACTAAACTATTGTACGATCGTAGACATTTGCATCAGAAGTTATGTCTTGATTACGCAAACATCACCCCTTAGAAATTGAAAAGTCAAGATTGAAAGGAAAAGTGTAGAAAATTTCACTAAAGCATGTTATACGAGTCCTACCTATGGACCGTAGGAAATTCTACGTGTTGTAGGAAAGAATCGTAGACCTGAAGTTGGGTTTTCGGAATTTCAGATTTGTGAAGTTTGACCTACAAATAGCCAGGATGAGCCATAGGAACTTTCATGAGCCATAGGATGATTCCATAAAACTGATTCAGACTTGGTAGAGTTATGGACAAGAACTTGTGATCTACAAATGAGGTCTACAGACCGTAAACAAGACGACATACCATAGAAAAGTCTTGTGGGAAATGATTGAATTTTTGTGTTTCTGAAGTTGGTTCTACGGTTGACCAGTACGTGCCATGGAAAGTTCTATGGACTGTAGGTTTGACTCGTAGAACTGTTCGACAATTATTTATTACAGGTATTTGAATCTTCCTATACATTTAATTCCTATACTATGTTGTTTTGACCCAAGTTTATGTCCAATAACTACCCTTCTATTCCTAAATCTACCCAACCCTGTCATTCTCTCAAATCCCTAGATTCCATCCCACTTCATACCCTCCAAATCCTCTAAAGCTTCAAGGGAGAAATATGGGGTTCAAGCTTCAAGTCTCCTTTTTCCTCCACTGCTTTTGGGCTTTGTTCATCAAGGTATGTGGAAATTCATGAGAACTACCAGATTGGAAGTTGATGTGCCATGGATGACTGAGGCTGCAATTTTAACCGCACTTACTCCCATCCGAACTTCCATTGACACTCTTACTGCGAGAGTTGAGGCTTGTAAGAGCAAACAGGGGGAGACCTCTGAGGTTACGGTTTTGAAAGTCGAAGTAGCAGATCTTAGAAAGGATGTATATTATCTAAAGTCTACTAACTTCACTTCACTTCTGGAGGCTGTGGATGATGTGGATGCCCGTGAGACTTCAGAAATTCCTTCGGCTACAACCAAAGATGTACATAAGGATGGAACAACAACTGATGAGTCGGAGGCAGAGACGGGTGAGGAGCAGATCAAGATGAGGGAGGAGAGCATATAAGGAGATTTTCCAGATCTTGAGGAAACGATTGTACAACCAGTGATCCAGACATCTTGGATAGAGACGTCCATGGCAGCTCCTAGTGGACCCACTACTTCTGAGAGGACTCCGGGTGTTGAGACCCAGGTTTAGAGCACTACACCGAGCACTGATGCCCAGATAGATGGAGCGACTGTTTAGGCATGATCCCTATTTACCTCCCTCTCTGTCTTATCTTTATTTGACTTTTGGATATTTTATTGTTTGCATTTGAGGACAAATATCTTTTGTTTTGTGGTGGGGTGAGGCCTACCTTGTGTGACTGTTTTTCTGTATATATTGTTTTTTTGAGCTTTATATTGTGTTTAGCACTATTTTTGTGGATGATTGAGCTTGTGGCTCCTTGCTTTAATTCTAAATGATTTTTGACCCTTTCGAAAAATTTTATGTCATGCCACCTCTTGTTTGTATTTGAATGTGGTTGCTCTCTTGCAAATTTGAGTATCGGTCTTGACCAGTAACGATGACTTGAATAGTGATCATAATCGAACAAAAAAGAATGTGCGGCTATGATGAGGCAAAATGAAGTTGCATAAGCAACATGTGAACTTTTTGCATCTCGTTGTGACTATTTGGTTATCGAATGAGTTTCTTACGATGAACATTGCACACTAGCAAAAGTGTAGAGTCTTGTTTGACGTTGGTGTCAATGCCTTGTGTGGTGAGCTTACCGTGAACCATGTATGATGACACCTAGAATTTGTCCTGTTGGTGCGGTTGACTAAGTGATGCAATCTCTTGAAATGATCTTAGGCAACTTTGAAAAGTGTGAAACCATTTGACATTATACCTCTTTTTTAAGCCTACCTTGTGAGTGTGTGAACTTTAATTGAACACCTTTTGAGCCTTACCCTTTTCTTGGAAGAAACTTGATAAACTTGTGACCTTTCTTGATCCATTACCCTTAATCCTCATGACTTGTGGTTTATGTGAATAGCCAACTTAGGCCAAAAGCCTAAGTTGGGGGTGGAGGTTTGGTGAAAAGAAAAGGTAAATCAAGAAGTGCAAAGAAGTCCCTTTTGACCCATGGTTTTGAGAAAGATGAAACGCCTCCATACAAAAAAAAAAAAAAAAAGAAGAAAAGAATGAAAAAGAAAAACAATGAAAAAGTTGTTAAATAATGTTGTGAAAGTGCAAAAGAAACTGGGTCCATGGAAAGTGAATAATGGGGTGACCTATGAGCATATATAAATGAGAATGATGAAAAGAAGGAAAGAAAGTGTTGTTCACACCACATTTCATGAGAATAGAAGTCACTGAACCTAAATAACCATACCTTTACACTCAACCTCGTTATAAGCCTTGGAAAGACCTTTTTGATCTTGAGTGAGATGAAACAAGTCACTACAAGAAAAACAATCTCTAAGGAAGGGAAATCTAGTCCCTGAAAGTGCAAATCTGGTCCCAAATGCACAATTGAGACCAGAAAAATCTGGTCGTCACCCGTCCTAGAAATTGCCGTCGCTATTGGTCAATAAGGACGAGTTGAAAAAACTAGTCCGTTAATGGTTTTTGAGACGAGAAAAATTTATGGTCGTGAAATCCTTTTAGAGACTAGATATCTGGTCTCAAAAAGGCCATTTATATATATGTATTAAGGTCGTTAAACCTCATTTGCGACCTTTCGCAACCTGGTCCCAATAAATCATTAGAGACGAGTGTGACCTCGTCCTCGAATAGCATTAAAGAACATTAACAATCTTCTCCTAGTATAGCTCTAGCGACCATAAAAAACGGGTCCTAGAGATGTTTTAAAGATGAACAATAACCTGGTCCTAAAATAGCTTTAAAGAAGAACATCATTTCTGGTCCTTGATTATTCACTATAGACGAGCAACAATTTTGGTCGTAGATTGACCTTTAAAGACAATCAATAATATTGTTCTCTAATTGACCACCACTGATCATACAAACATTGATATCACAAGAATCTATACTCATCAACAAATATCAAATTAATTACCACTAAAACTCTGGATACAAAAAGAAGGATGATATAGAGAGAGGAGGCAGGACGATAGAAATAAAGACTGTGATTGATTACCATAAATTTTTTAACATCCCATGGTGTTAGTTTCAATATTTGCTTAATTAACAAAAAACATAGATAACATTCAAGGTTTTGCATAACATTCATAGAAAACTAATATTAATGACTTAGTGTATCTTCAAACCTTGTATTTCAGTGAAGGATGAACAAAAGTTGGGCAGAAAACGTAATGCTAAATCTTTGTCAAGTGATATCCCGAAACATCTAAAAAAGCTGCAAGAAATATGAAAAAACTATTAGAAAAACTTCCCAATACATTAATCAAGAATCCAACATTTACTTTGACGAACAATAGCTACATAACATTTAGTAAAATAGCTTTGCAGCAATGATAAAATAGAAAATGGGACCGTTCTGGATGAACAACCACTGGGCAGAAAATGGTAAAGCAGAGAAGTTGACAGCAGTATATGCAGAATTTTTTTAAACAAAGTTTGTCATTATGCAGCTACGTAGAAAATAAAAATCATAGCCTAACAGAATTACGAAAGTTCTGTTGTTATGTTCTTAATGTTGCACCACAACAATATTTCATATTCAAATTCCAATCCACAAAGGATAGGGATCAGATCCTACAAGTCGGGCCTTACACATTGAAGGACAATCCTATGTTGCTCAAGTTGTGGGGGTCGATTTTTCTTTCTACTAGGATGTGTTGAGTATCATTCCTCTATGTTAAGTTTCTTGAACTGTCAATTGAATAGTGGTATGTTGAAGCACTTAGTGAGTGTTGATACAAGTATATATGATGCATGTATAACTGAAGTCGATGAAGAAGTTGGTAAGGTCTCATAATAAAACAATAAAACAATAAAACAGAGGAAGCTGGCAGAAAACAATGTGATTGCATTGATCTAGAAAACGCAAGTTGTCGTCCAATTAAATCACTTTGTATTTGTTTCAATTCCAAGTTGAATTTTATACCTTTTCCCCCATTTTATAACCATTATTATTACATACGCAAGAGCCAGCTCTAGGGGTTGTCCTGTCTATAAGAGCACAAATGTGTGGGTCAGAAACTAAACATGGGTACCAAAGACTGTTCCAGACTTGTCCCTTCTGATATTAGCATGTGGTGAATAGAGAAAAAGAATTATTATAAATTTTAGAAAATGTTGTTGGAAGTTGAAAAATTTATTGATGAAATTGACAAATGCTGGAATCTTACAAATTATATAACAGACGAAACATTAGAATAGCTAAGAAGTTGAGACTTCAAAACAATGACAATTAAGGAATAGAATGTCAAGGTATTTGAGATATTGGAAGAAAAGAAAAATACAATCCTCATAAAATGATGTATCCACATGAGATGCAATCACATTTTTTATGCAGGACACGGAAGGAAACACTAAGTGAAAATAGCTCACATTCTTTATGCAGATGATACAGTTGTTGCAGCAGTGCAGAAAACACTAAAACAGAGAAGCTGGCAGTAATGTTGCAGCAATGCAGAATTTTTTAAAAAAAGTTTGTGTCATTATGCAGCTGTATAGAAAATATAAAACAGATCCCGGCATAAAGTAAGATAGAAAAATACAAATTTCATTAGTCTAAAGAAGACACATATCGCTAAAATGATTCAACTATAGACTACACCTCAAGCTATCTAGAGGACTATAGTACATCAAGAATCATAGCCTTTTGAAGGTGACGAGAAACAACCCTTGCATAAAGTAAGATCAACGCATGCACTTAAAGGATAATAACATTAAACAAGAAGGTGTTTCGAGGGGTCAGTATGAATGAATACAGACACAGTAATTACACAGATTAAACAGGATTTGGTAATAAGAATAGACGTAGTGAGACAGTCAAAAAAGTCTCATAGATGTGGTAGTTTCATACAAAAGTTATGTGTAATTAGTGACTTGTTGGAGGCTTAACTCTTATGACACTCTTCCTAGAAGATGGTCATGAGATTAGGTGCTCTTTAAGTGTATTGTTTTTGTGCTGTTAATGGTAATATTTACATTTAAAAAAATAAAATTGGATTCTTAGCTAGAGATGTTTTCGAGATGGCAATTTCTTACTTGAGATATTTGGCTTCTAAACTGAAAGAAGAAAAAAAAATGAGCTCAAAGATCCAGATTTTTGCTTTAGACCCTTTCCTATAGCAGTTGGACGCACTAAACGTAATATAAGAGTTTATCAAAAAAATTTAAAACATAACAAATTTGTAAAAAATACATGTTTGAAAAACTCTTACTTGTTTCAACTTCTAAGGTGCATTTCTCAACCGCGAAGTTCTTATAAATCATTTGCATTCCTTGACTAGTGAAGATGGTAGAGTTTTTAAGTCCTTGTCCTCTCTCCTTCTCTATAGAACCTGGAAAAAAACAGTCATTTGTTTGAGATTAAAAGTGAAGTAATTCTGAAAATTAAAAGGAAGAAATGGAAGAAGTTTCACAACCAAGTGATAGCTGCGAGTTGGGGGGCAATGATCTACCATACTTGCAGAGCCCGAAACTAAATTTTTGTCAAAGGAGTACATATACAAACAGCTGAGATACACACCCAAATTAAGATGGAGATTTTACATAGAATAGACCTACTTAGTTCATCAAAGAAAGCTAACAGATGTAGTGTTTTTTTGCAAACGCTGAAAGTGTAACAGAGAGGAGGGAATTTGAGAGAGTCGAGAAGTTATCAATACAAGAAAAATCTTTCTTACTTCAGAGAAGCAAGAAAATATGGATTAGGGAGAAATTACATGTTGGATGCTATAGAGAAGGGCACCAACTTACGATTGAGGAGTAACTAGATAAGGACTAGAGACGTCAACAACTTCTTAAGCTGTTTCTGCATCACAAGTTTAGTCATTTGTTCGAGATTACTAGTAAACAATTGGTTCTGTCACTAGCTAAAAATCACTCACAAAGTAAAAATCAGTCATTTTTTTAAGATTAAAAATCAATAGGTTCAGTCATTTTTCATTAGAAATGGTTGACATTCCACATCTCCTCCTCAAAGATAAAATACAGAAAGCAGGAAAAGATTTTTACTAAATAGTTGATTTACTTGAATCTTAAAACAATACTAAAGAAAGAACTAAGAAAATTACAAATCACAATTTCCTATCAGAACTATATGTTTCAACCTAGAGGAGCAATCAGAAAAGAGAATGTTATCCTACATTCATTGCTACAAGCTACAAAGTTTTCTATACTTTTTGGAATACATAATCGCTAGAACCACACATGGAGTTAGCCCCACGAAATTCATATGCAAAACTTTCTGGAACACAAAAGTACCTCTTATGTAGTTATGATGCTTCCTCTTTAAATTTGACAAAGCGACAATTATCACACGCCCATATTTCTCTTCCTTCATAAGTTATATGGAAAAGGTATGGACCTTATAGATACAATACAATTGTTTGCGAGTCTCGCCTCCCCTTCTTAACATAAACATTGCAATTATGTAAGTATATTTTACTTTAAAAGTTACATGTAACAAGTCTAGTTCTTATTTCGCTCGCAAAATAGCAACATGTAACATGAATCATGACCAAATTTTTATTTATAGTAGCTCATGACGCAAATTAGTAACAACAACATGCCAGAAATTAGAGTCACATCAGACAACAATCACACACTTAGATTCATTGAAATTAGTGTTTCCCCAAGAGAAGAGAGATAAACAAACTTAAAGTAGAGAAAGATGTAATCAAGAGTGCTGCAACTTGAAACATACAACTCAATCCGTCAGATGTAGTCTATAACCTTCAAAATAACAACAAGAAGCTCACATGTGCAGCCACGGAGAACTAAACTTGGCGAATCAGGATGTTGTCAAGTTGCAAACTTATACAGAACCTTGAATCAGCTAAAAATATTAGATTTTATAAACAAAATGGAACCATGAATTATTTCATTAACCACGTAAAGAGTGCATATGAACCACAAAGTCATGTTAAAAACCAATCACGAGAAACTAAGCTATAACGGGCAGCAAAGAAACAGAACTTAGACAAGTACTAAAGAGAGATTAGAACAATAGTTTCACAAGTAGATGTCTGAGTTAGGATCAAAATCGCAAGAAAAGGTTGAACTAGGAAATTTTCAGGTTATTCTAGAGCAATAAGGACGAAGCTGAATCAACTTGAACAGAAAAGTGAACAAACAACTATGCATTTAATTAAACTAGCTGAATGAAATAAGAAAAAAAGATTCAAAACATGATTGACGAAAGTTCTTGGTAAAAACACAAATCTAAACTAATGATACATAGAACTAGGCTAAAACCACATGAATCCTTTTACTCGCCATAAAACAACAATCAAACTCGAACAAGAAAGCAAATTACAACAAGGTGTAATCAGCAGATACTTAAGAAATCTAATAGAAAAACAATATAAAATAGAAGAGACAATGAGAAAATTACATGTAAATAAAAGTTACATGTAACAAAGAAAATTAGTATATGTTCTTAGCGAAATAATTAGACTTTTCAAATAGAATATGCACTCTATACAAAATATGAATCTTCAGGCACATACAACAGTTAACAAAATCGAGTCACTGCTATTAGAAACTCAACCCAATAATCTTTCACTGATTGTACATAAGAAAATAGATCAGAGTAAGAAACTTTTAACATACATAATGTTAGAAAATAGGAAGAACAAGAAGCAGAATAACTTAAATAAAACAATAAAAAATCCATGTACACTTTATGCAATTTGAAACAATAGAAACTTGATTAGAAGAAAAAGCAAACCTATACGATCTGTTTCACCAAGCAGCTGATCGTAGGAATTATACAACGAAGAAGACAAAGTTGCGATGGAAAAAACTTTGATGTTAAGATTGGTTGTCGGACGTTGTAGTTGAGCGAAGAACAACGATCGATTGTTGATGAAGAAATCGACTAGCTATAGGGAAGTTGCGAACAGCAGACGAAGTGTTTTTTTTTTGCTTTTTACATTTTACAATTAGGTTTTAGAAAACAGAGGAGTGTTTTTCCTTTTTGGCTAAAAAAACTAGTGCCTAAATTTTGGTGAAAAAAACAAAAGTGTTTTTCACTATTGTAGTATTAAATTTTGGCTAAAAGTCGGGACCTAAGTTTTTTTATTAGAATTTGGGACCAGTTAATATGTTATTTAGGGACCAAATTAAGTATCTTCACAATAGAATATGCAAATAAGGACTGAAATATAATCTCATCCCAATACATATATCTTTAGAGATGGGATTAGCAGCTCATCCCTAAATGTTGGTCTTAAATAAGAGTTTTTTCTTGTAGTGAGTGTTGATTGGAAAATACGGGCAAACCTATGGGTGAAGTCATGCATGTGCTCATCTTTGTGAGTGTGAGTGTCGATTGTGATTCCTAATCTATAAATTATTGAACCATTGTGTATGAATATGGAATCACTCTTTGTGTGAGGGCATTTGAGTACCTTTGTTGAGCTTGAAATTCCATTTAAAGCTAGTATTGTGAACTTGATAATCTTTGATAATGGTGAGTCACAACTTGAATCATTGAGTTCACAATTGATCCTTGCATGAGTAAGTTGAGTCTTTTTGTGTGCATTCATGATTGAGTCTTGTGTAGCACTGTTTGAGACATTCTTTTTGAACTGCTGAACTTGAGTTTTTACTTGAGGACAAGGAAAACCTTAAGTTGGGGTGTTGATGAGTCCACATTTTGGACTCATTTAGGGCTTTATTTGAATAGATTTAGTATCCTCAAATGCTAATTTTGTGCTAATTTCTGATGTAAAATCCTTGATTTCCAGGTATTCGGGTTGAGGAACAAAGCATGGACACTAACGAGGAAAAAAAACAAGGCAGCTGAAAGAGCGAAGAAAAGAAGGCCTGTTGATCGGCTAATCCATTGGGCGAATCGCTGAGTAGAAATTACCTTGCCTACTGTTCCAGTGTGCCAAGCCCTGAAGGAGAAAATCAAGTCGGCATGTCGCCGAACGGTTTCGCAATGTAGTGATTGGATCGACCAAAGTTACAGAACTTGAAGTTGTTGAAGGCCAAATCAAAAAGGCGATAGAACTGACCAAAGGGCGTATCGCCGAGTTGATCAACATTCCCGACTTACTGCACCGAATGGTCCTTCGCCGCATATTTTTGGCGACAATAAATATATTTTTTAATTCTTAGTTTTAAAAGATTTTTTCATAATCAGTTTCATAATATAGAATTTTTGAGTTAGAACTCTCGGTATTGAGACTAAACTTTTCCTTATCTTTGAAGAATTGAAGTTTTCCATTTTTGAGAAATTGGAAGTGGGTCTTTGAGATTCTTCAACTTGGACCTTTGTAAAGACGAAATTAATCTTACCCAGTTGATGGAAACACTATGATGTCTAACTAAAACCCCAATTCTTAGGGTGTGATTATGTGATTATGGGTTGATTTAACTTGTTGGTATTGTTAATTGGTAGTGTAATTGTTGTTTAAAAGTGATTTCAATAAGTAATTGTGGTTCAATTTAAAGGGTTCTAGTTGCAAATGCTACTCTACCTTCGTATTTTTGGCTTGTTCGAGAGAGTGGTTTTAAAACCAAGATTACTGATTTGATGGTCTGTGGTTATTGGGTTTTCATGGGTTCAGCTCGAGAGAGTGAATCCTAAACCCTTTTCCACACATTAAGCTCGAGAGAGTGAATGGAGTAAAGCGTAGGTTGTTTTTAATTTCTGCTTGTTTGTGTTCGAGATAAACCAATTTGATTCGAGGTAAATTGTTCGAGAGAAAGTTTATCCCCACTAAAGTCTAGCTTATTCACTGATTTACAACTATTTACTAATAGTTACAATCACCCACATATCTATATTAGCCTATAATACAATCATATCCCAAGAACCCGTCTCATTACTTGTTAATTTGTGTTGTTTGTTGTTGTTGTAGCTGTTAGTTATAACAAAAACCCCTTTTTGTTACTTGACACTTGTGTCACCCTAAATTTGAAGTATGCTTTTATTCGTAAATGTCTTTACCTATGATTTACTTGAACATATTTGTACTTTGCTCTTGATTCTCAAACACGTACCACTCCCTGTGGGAACGATCCCAACCTAATTGGTTGGGTTATATATTAGCTAACGATCGTTGACTCTTACAGCTGGATTAAGTGTCTTTGATAGCGTTACTCATATCAATAAGCAGCCCAATACCTTAATTTATCTACTCTCTTCAGCTAGATAGATACGATAAAATTGAGATTCACTCTCTCGAGCTGAAACCCCAACAACCCAATCACTAAAATAATCAATCGATAACTTTAGTTCTAAAACCTCTTTCTCAAGCAACATAGAACACTAAATTAGAACTGCATTTGCAACTACAATTCATAGGTTAATACATAACTATCAATCAAACCCACTTCAAATGAGCGTTTAAATCAGTAAACAACAACACCCATAAGCTAATTAGAGCAAATAATCACATGATCACACACCAAGAATGTGGGTTTTAGCCACAGATCATAAAAAGGAAGAAATCAATACCAGTTACGTTCTCCATAATCTAGGTATTGCAATCCAAGTCTTTACAATGATCCAAAATGCTCAATATCAAAAACCCAACTCAAAATCTACTAAAAAACTCCTAAAACTAAAGAAAGTAATGTTCAAAACCAAATTTCAAAGTTCAACAATGGGAAAATTTACTCAAGATATGATTGTTCTTCATTTCACCGGTTTGAAATTCAGTTTATACGATCTCAAATTTTGTTCTTCAGGGTCAATCAGCGTATTTAGTTGTGCATTGTTGACCAAGTTGGCGATGCGCCAAGTGACGCGTTTCCTCGCTGTCTCACTTTGTCTCTTTAACCTCAGAGTTCTGTGATTTTAAGCAATCAGGATCAAAGCTGCCGATCAATTTAGTGGTCCGCCGACTGTCCATTTTCATCGCCAAGTTGGCTTCTACCCAGGGCTGGCAGTCTGGAACTTTAGGACAGCTAAAATGCCACTCGGCGAGTCACTGAATGACTTTGGTGATTCTCAGCTTTTACTATCTTAAGCCTTTTTCATCTTTTTCTCTCCTTTTTGCCCGGTAATGTCCTTACCTTACTCTTCTGCCTTTATGTCTGCAAATTAACATTAAAACATCAGTTTAGAGCACAAAATATGAATTGATGACACTAATACTATGGATAACAAACCCTAACTGAGACAAAATCCCAAACTCATCAACACCCCCAACTTAAACTTGTGCTTGTCCTCAAGTATAACACAAGATCAGTCAACAATGATGTCTACAAATAGTGCTTCTCAAGACTCAAAACGAATGCACACAAAAAGGTCAAACTACACATACAATGTTCAATTGTGCACTCTAAGTTTCAAACTTTGACTAACCATCATCAAAAAGAACTCAAGTTCAAGCTCAACAAAAGCATTTGAATGACCTTACATGAAGAATGACTCCATTTCCACACAAGATTCATCAACAAATTATAAATTTGGAATTAAATACAACTCTCACGCGCCCAAAGATGAACACATGCATGACTCTACCCATATACTTGCCCTTATTTTCCAATCAACATAATTTTCAGCTAACTCAAGATCACAAAGGTCTTTCAAAGCTTGTAATAGGGATTAGTGTAAAGGTATGATCATTTTGGTTCAGTGACTTCTTCCTTCATGAAGTATGGCCTGCAATTCCCTTTTTCTTCTTCTCTTTCACACTTTATGCCGTTCACAATCCACCCTATTGTTCATTTAAGCATGACTCATTGGACATCCCATTTCTTTTACTCCTTTCACAAGCTTTATTTCATAAACTCTTCTCTTTTTCAATCATTTTCGGTTTCAATATTTTTTCTTTTCTTTCTCTCTTATGATTTTTTTTCTATTGAGGGGTTCCATCTTTTTCAACATTATCCTTCAAAGGTGGATTTTTCACATTTGTTGATTTTCCTTCTTTTTCACCCACCCCCAACTTAGGATTTTGGCCTAAGTTGGCTATTCAAACCAACCAATACTTCTTGAAGGTTATAGGTGATGGGACAAAGAGATAATAGTTGTTCAAGTTTCTTTCAAAGAAAAGGATAGGCTCAAAGGGTGCCAAGCTATGTTCACGCTCTCACAAGGTGGCCACAAAGAGGTATGGTAGCAATTTTAGGTTCACTATTCACAAATTGTCCCTAAGATCATTTCAATTGCTTGCTTACATCAATCAATTGGACTAACAGAGCAAGGTTCTAGGTATCATCAAGCACATAGTTCAAAACAACATCACCACACATGGCATTCGACACAATCATCAAACAAGATTCTACAATTTTCAGCCAACATGCAATGATCATCACAAGAGATCAACTCAAAAACTGGCTACTCACAACGAGATGTTAGGAGTTCACATATGACCTATGCAACTCAATTTGCCTCATTGTAGCCACACGTTAATATCTTTCAATTGAGATCACTATTCAAGTCATCGGTATTGATCAAAATTGACACTCGAAATTGCAACAGAACAACCATATTCAAACACATCAAGGGGTGGCAATTTTTAAAATCTGTTCAAAACCATTTGCAATTCAAAAGAAAAGACAAATACAATGGATCAAAACAATATATATATATATATAAAAAAACACAAGATACGATCCAACATTCACAAAACAAAAATAACAACTATCCATAAAACAACCCAAAAGAGGTAGGTGTAGAAATAAAACATGATAAAAATAGAAAAGGAGTCCAAAATCCTCCTACTAGGCTAAGCTTGGGGTGAAGTTGGCATCTTTGTGACTCCATCATTTGGGCATCAGTGCCCGGTGCAACAACATCCATGGCTCCAATGGAGCCTACCATCGAAGTATCTTTGAGTGATGCCTCAATCGTTGTCTGTACCATGGACCCCTCAAGGTCCTCCAGATCATCGTACATAGCCGCATCATGGACACCCAACTCTTCCTCATCAGTCTCAACCTCAGACTCATTAGTTGTATCCTCTCTATCAACATCTCCGGTCGTAGTAGCTGGAGAAATCTCTGAAGTAGCAGGCACATCTGCACTCGAGATCTCAAGAATCTCAACTGTTCCGAACAACATCGACAAATATATGGACTTTAGCTCATCCATATCTCTCCTCAACACAGCAACATCGGCCTTTTAGGCCGTCACAGCAGTCAAATCATGCCGACCCTGCTCACAAGCCTTTACCCTTACAACAATGGCATCTAGTGCAAGTTTGTGGCCATCAATTAACTTCTGATACTCTTTTATCTCATCCATAATCGGGGCTAAAGAAGCAGCAATAGCTCGCTCTATTAACCCAGGCATAACGGCCTCAACCTGGAAGGCACGCACATTAGCAGATTGAGCCAGATGGCACATCTTGTATAGCATGGCCTGGGTGATAGGGGTTGGGAGGCAGTAGTAGCAGCAACAGTAGTGAGAGGGGGTACAACAGTAAAAGGACCAGGAGAAGCAAAAGTAGAAGGACCAAAGGTACTTGTAGGCTCACTGACCTGAGGAGGAAGAATTACCTTTTTCGGCAATATATCAACATCAACTACCGGGGACGTTTGTGAGTCCATGATTTGGACTCATTTAGGGATTTATTTGGATAGATTTTGTGTCCACAAATGCTTGTTTTGTGCCAATAACTGATGTAAAACCCTTGATTTCCAGATGTTTGGATCGAGGAACAAAGCATGGACAATAACTTGCAAAAAGGAACGAAGCGAGCTGAAAGAGAAAAGAAATGAAGGCCTGGTAATCGCCGAGTCCCTTTTGCGAGTTGCCGAATGGCCATTACCTTGCTTAAAGTTCCAGAGAGGCAAGCGCTAAAGGAGAAAGTCAAGTTGGCAATAGAAAGGAGTAGTCGGCGTATCACCGAGTGGTTCTGCAGTGCAGTGTTAGATCGTCCAAAGTTACTGAACTTGAGGATGTTGAAGGCCAAAGTAGAAAGGCAATGAACTTAATCAAAGGACGGATCGCTGAATTCATCGACTAGCCTGACTTACTGCGCCGAATGGTCCTTCGCAGCATATTTTTGGAGACTATAAATACATTTTCATACATTAATATGAGAATCTTTTATCATAATCTTAGTTTCAATTTATTGAATTTGATTTTTGAACTCTGAGTATGAAGGAAAAACTTTTCTTTAGCTTTAATGAATTTAAGTTTTCCATTTTTGAGAAATTGGAATTCTTTGAGATTCTTCAACTTGGACCTTTGTAAAGATGAAATTAATCTTACCCAGTTGATGGAAACACAATTGGGTAACGATATCTATCTTTTTATGATGTCTAGCTAAAACCCCAATTCTTGGGGTGTGATTATGTGATTATGGGTTGATTTAGCTTGTGGGTATTGCTAATTGTTAGTTTTAATGCTGTTCAAAAGTGATTTCAATCAGCAATTGTGGTTTAATTTAAAGGGTTGTAGTTGCAAATGCAACTCTACCTTCGTGTTTTTTGCTTGCTCGAGAGAGAGGTTTGAAAACCAAGATTACTGAATTAATCGTCTGTGGGTATTGGGTTGTCATGGGTTCAGCTCGACAGAGCGAATCCTAAACCTTTTTCAACGCATTCAGCTCGAGAGAGTGAATGGACTAAAAGGTAGGATGTTCTTATTTGCATGCTTGTTGGTGTTCGAGAGAAACCAACTTGATTCGGGGTAAATTTTTCTAGAGAAAGTTTATTCCCACTAAAGTCTAGCTTATTCACTGATTTACAACTATATACTAACAGTTGCAATCACTAATTTGTCTACATTAGCCTATAATCCAATCACATCCCAAGAACCCGTCTAATTACTTTTTAATTCGTGCTATTTGTTGTTGTTGTAGCTGATAGTTGAAACCAAAACCTCTTGTTATTTGATATTCGTGTTATCCTTAATTTGAATTATGTTTTTATTCGCAAATGTATATTCCTATGAATGACTTGAGCATATTCTTACTTTGCTCTTGAATCTTAAACACATACCACTCCCTATGGAATTTGACCCTAACTCATTTAGGTTGGTTATTATATTGACTAGCGATCGTTGATACTAATGAAGTTTCCTTGAAACGTTATCAATCAAAATGGCGCCGCTGCCGGAGAGTTCTGTTGGTTAAGATTCTTTAGTTAAGTTGAATTTTGTTCTTGTTAGTTATAGTTGAATCTACTTACTTTCAATTTTGGTTTTCGTGTTGCTTATTGAGCAGAGAAATTAAGCATATCTGGTAGCAACGGTGACCCAATCGATCAGCCTCCTTTGAGATTGATGAGTCTTAGGGAGGACATCCTAACCTTCAAGAAATTGGAGGGTGATACCATTTATGAGTTGTGGCAACGGCTTAAGGCTATCTTGCAACACTGCCCAACTCATGGAATTCCAGAAAAGATGCTTCTGGAATGCTTCTTCAGAGGTCTTGGTCCCGAAAATAGAAGCACAGCTGATCAACTCTTCTCGGGTTGTTTGATACAACAACCTTATGAAACAGTAGCCCAACTCCTTGATGGCATGATTAAGACCAACAAGGAGATAGAATACGACCAAAAATCAGCCGCATTGTTGACTCAGCTGGATGTCTTGGCCAAGAAAGTCATGGAGTTGGAGGTAATGTGCAAAATGAAAGATAGATACATACCCCCACATGAGTCCCAAGGACAATGAGGGTAGACGCATCGAAGAAATGCTCTAAATCATTCTCCAAAAGGTCAATGAGCATGATCGAGTGCTGGAGGAGATAAGGGAAAATGTCGAAATGCTAAATTAGATGAGCGCCTCTCACTCCAGATCTATCCAGCTAATTGAGACCCTCATGGGTCATGTATTGCCTCATCTCTACCCGAGACAACAAGAGGGGTTTCCTAGTGACACTAAGGCAACCCCAAGAATGAAGTTTGTGTGAGGAATTGCGTCGTGCCAAGATGTTAACTAAGGCGCTTCTTGGGAGGCAACCTAAGGTTTTATGGCTTCATTTTTGTTTTAGAAAATAATCGTGTGTTGATTTTGTAGGTTGAAGTGTGGCATGTGTTTGAAAAGTGCAGGTTGGCGAGCTAACAGTCCAGTTGGTGACTAATCGAAGAAGTCAGCGAAACTGACTTTGACCGCCGTTGGACTGAAGGAATTTTAGGGTTTCAGTCTATTAAACTCAACAAGCCCAGGAGCAGATTGGGGAATCGTCGACTAGGTCGGTGATCTCGATCTTGTCCGCCTTTTGGACCCCCACCTTAACCAAAGGTCCTGTAAAACAGGGCGAGGTAAGTGCCCACTCTGCGTGTTGCCCAGTGGGTCACCAAGCAAGACTAATACCGGGGACGTTTGTGAGTCCATGATTTGAACTCATTTAGGGCTTTATTTAGATAGATTTTGTGTCCTCAAATGTTTGTTTTGTGCCAATAACTGATGTAAAACCTGTGATTTCTAGGTGTTTGGATCGAGGAACAAAACATGGACACTAACTTGCAAAAAGGAACGAAGTGAGCTGAAAGAGCAAAGAAATGAAGGCATGGTGATCGCCGAGTCCCTTTGAAGAGTGGCTGAATTGTCATTTCCTCGCCTAAAGTTTCAGAGTGCCAAGCCCTAAAGGAGAAAGTCAATTTGGCGATAGAAAGGAGCAGTCGGCGTGTCGTCGAGTGGTTCCGTGATACAGTGTTGGATCGCCAAAAGTTACAGAACTTGAGGATGCTGAAGGCCAAGGCAAACAGACGATGAACTTGGTCAAAGAGCGGATCACCGAGTTGATCGGCGAGCCCGACTTACTGCGTCGAATAGTCTTTTGCAGCATATTCTTGGCGACTATAAATACATTTTCAAACATTAATCTGAGGACCTTTTATTATAATGTCAGTTTCAATTTTTAGAATTTAAGTTTTGAACCCTAAGTATTGAGACAAAACTTTTCTTTCGCTTTGAAGACTTGAAGTTTTCCATTTTTGAGAAATTCGAAGTGGGTCTTTGAGATTCTTCAACTTGGACCTTTGTAAAGATGAAATTAATCTTACCCAATTGATGGAAACACAATTTGGTAACAATTTCTATATTTTTATGATGTCTAGCTAAAACATCAATTCGTGGGGTGTGATTATGTGATTATGGGTTGATTATGCTTGTGGGTATTGCTAATTGTTAGTTTAAATGTTGTTTAAAAGTGATTTCAATCAGTAATTGTGGTTTAATTTAAAGGGTTGTAGTTGCAAATACTACTGTACCTTTGTGTTTTTGTCTTGATCAAGAGAGATGTTTTGAAAACCAAGATTACTGAATTGATGGTGTGTGGGTATTGGGTTGTGATGGGTTCAGCTCGAGAGACTGAATCCTAAACCTTTTTCCACACATTCAGCTCGAGAGACTGAATAGACTAAAGCGTAGGCTGTTCTTATTTGCATGCTTGTTGGTGTTCGAGAGAAATCAACTTGATTCGGGGTAAATTGTTCGAGAGAAAGTTTATCCCCACTAAAATCTAGCTTATTCACTGATTTACAGCTATTTTCTAACTATTTCAATCATCCATTTATCTACATTAACCTATAATTCAATCACATCCCAAGAACCCCTCTCATTACCTGTTAATTTGTGCTACTTGCAGTTGTTGTAGCTGATAGTTGAAACAAAAACCCCATGTTATTTGGCATTCATGTCACCCTTAATTTGAATTATGTTTTTATTCACAAATGTCTATTCCTATGATTTACTTGAACAAATTCTTATTTTGCTCTTGAATCTTAAATATATACCACTCCCTGTGGGATTCGACGCCAACTCATTTAGTTGGGTTATTATACTGAATAGCGATCGCTGACACTTAAAATTAGATAAAGTGTCCTTGAAATGTTATCAATCAGACGTATCCACCTGTGGAGCTCTCCTCCATTCAACCTCATCCCTCAAGTACTCTACCTCGATCCGTAGAATGTCATTAGAGGAAGTGGGAGTCACCTTCACATCCGTCATCTCATACATAGGGACACGAGCCCGCCTACATAACTCAGTGATCAGCACCGGAAAGGGAAGAGAAATCTAACTCTATTTGGCCCTCATGGCCATCTTATGCTCAATTATCAGACCCAAGTTATGCTTCTCCTGATCCATGATACAGCCCAAACACGCAGCCTTCGGATTCTAGAGGATCGACTCATTTTTCAAAGGCATGATGATGCTGCTAATAAATGTGACCTAGTACCTGGAGGCCACGTTCATGTCATTCTTCTTAATCGGCACACCAGCTTTAATCTACCTCGGAGTCACATCTGAAATAAGAGGTGCTAGCCAAACCTGCAAATCATCGAGGGTCTTCTTCTAGATCTTATCAATATAATAGTGTATGAAGTTCATAGTTGACTCGATGCCTCATTTATATCTGAGCTGCTGCACTTCACCTTCTTCCCCAAACTACCACAAAGTTAATTGGCTTGAAAGCACTAGCTTTTTTTCTTCCCTTTAGGTACCAACTCTCCGTATGCCGAATAAAATTCCCGGATCCAAGTAGGAATGTAAGGGCCTTGGCGCTTTGTGAAAATTTCAAATTTGTGGAACACCAAGGTGCTTCACATTTCTGGGTACCGGTCTACCACGCTATTAGTAAACAACCCCTTTTCCTCTAGAATGGTCCTCAGACCCTCGGCCTTTAGTGTATTGAATAACTGACGTTGAGAAGCACGAATTGGTGCAGCATGCATTGCTACCTGAGCTGGAACTAGAGGACGAGGAGGCCTGAAGGCACCAGGATCCTAGACAGATCATTCATCGACTTGGAGTGAACCTCAACTCTCCTAGCCTGTAGGAACTGGTCATCTTCCTACTCAAAGACGAAGGCCAGAGAACTGCCCTCAGTGTGGACCTCACTCTCAGAAGTGGTGAGGTGAGTGGCATAGACACGCTCACTGTCGGAGCTCCCCTCCACTGGTTTGGGTTGTACAGGGCCTTTGCCCTTTCCCTTTCCCCCTTTTGAAGGATGTTTGGAAACCAGGACCCAGGAGGTTGCAGCCTCTTCATTAAGAATGATCCATCTAGCCCTCTTTTGGGGGGTTGATTCATTCCTGCAACCTTAGGTCTAGCAATTTCTACAAAACAAAATCACACACGTTAGATGCAATTTGAAATAATATTCAAAGTTTGAAAACTGCACAGAAAGATTCGCCGAACCGTTCGACAAGTCACCGAACACCTTTGGCAAGCCAAGACGGGATCGCCGAAAGTTCAAGAGTAAAATCTTTCAAAAGTAAAGATAGGTCGGTGATGTCAAGGGCCATTCAGTGGATTACTGACACCATTCGGTGAACTAGAAGTAGCTCGTCGAATGTTACAGAACAATTTCAAAAATTAATGGCGCAAAAGGGCAATCAGAAGGGACTTTCGGCGAGTCGTCGAGTGAACACAGTTAGCTCAGACGTATCGCTGAAAGTTACAGAACTCAAGCCTCAAACATGGAGAATTAAAACACGATCAAGGAGGATTTAGACGAACCGTTGAACCACTCTACGAGCTCGACCCTGCTTGCCGAATAGTCCGACCTGCTATATTTTCACCTCGACCTAAAAAATATAACCCGCAGCCCACAAAAACAAAATTAACCAACTATTCTATGCAATTGGTTTCAAACCCATACTACACATGCCCACAGGGTACCATACTTCTCCTGATTTGGCAAAAAATTGCCAATTAACGTGTTTTGCCCTTAAGAATGACGTTAACCGCTCTAACATTGAGAAAAATCTTACAATCGACATAATTCGGGGTTACTCAGACATCATCCACACTAGAGCTACAACAAGTTCAACACAACCCAACTGATTTAACATACAAAAACAGGGGACTTCATAATTTAAGGCCAATTAATATCAATTTAAATTAATACGAGAAAACATTAATGCCAAACAGTCAACAAATAAAAATTATACAAACAGAACAACCACACAATGATCATGCATATGATTTCACTAAAATTAAAAGCGTGGTTTGGAAAACCAACCTTATATGCAGAGAATTTGAATAGTTAGGCTAGCAACGAATCTAAAAATCCTCCCCGAGTTATCGATCCCATACAAAATGTGACACCCTGAAAATTAGTAGGGTAAAATAGAGCTTAATGTGAGGGTTAGAGTCAAGGATTTGACTCCCCATACCTAAAAATAAAGGGTTTCATGTTAGAATGTCAAGGTAAGACCTACAGGGGCAACCATGGGTCCTTGAGGAAGACCTTAGAAAAGTTGCCTGGGCAGTGACCTACGAGGGGACCTACGCCTCGTGGGTGAGGGTTCGTGGGTCAAAGTCCCAAAAATAGGCCACAGACACCCACCCATGGTTCACCAGCATGCCACGTGGGTCCATCCACGGACTGTAGTCGTGGGGTCATGGGTGGTCACCAATAAACTATTTTGAGGAATTAGTTAAGGGCACTTTTGGGTTTTCTGGAATTAATTAAGTATTAAGTGACATCGGTTTACCTTAGTTTAGACCACCTATATAATGACTTTAGACCCTTAATTTAGTCATTCCAAATCATTATTTCTAAACCCCCAAAAGAAACCAAATACTCTCTCAAATATTCTCTATCTAAAAAGAAGAAGGGTTAAGCTAGGTCACATTCCTCCAATCTTCCAAGCTTTTTGTGGGCTTTGTATCCAAGGTATGGTAGCTTATTCATCCATGGAGCCCTCTAGAATTCCCCCAATTTGATGAAGAATTCCCTGATTCAAGTTAAGGTTTCTTCAATGTTGTGGGTTATGATGTATGTTGATCCAATTTAGTGGATATTGATTGTTTATGATAGAATTAGTAGTGAATCATGTCATTATGACGAAATTACATGTTTTCTATGCCTAACCCTAGTCTAATTGATGAAACTAAAGTAATGTGGGTTTATTCCTTAAGAAGAAAAGTTGAGGATTTAGAGATAATCTTCTAGGGTTGATGATATGTGTAGTAATTGCTTGAGGGTAAAAGCATGTAGACATGAATTCAATTAGATTAAAGTATATATGATAGATCATGATAAGTAATGCTTGAGATTTAGCCTTTATGATGATATATGACGAGAATTGCTTGAGAATGAAGAATGTGACTAGAATGTCTTGTGATCTAGGTGTGTATGATGATTGTAAGAAATAAAGCTTTGAGAGTAAGGCTTGTAGTGATGAATGTTGATTATTAGGTCTTTGAAACTAAAGCTCATATGAGGAATTATGTATGCCAAGGCTTTGAGAGTGAAGTGTCTATGATTATGATGTTGTTGTAGTGTTGTTGAATGGCTAGCCTCATATACACACTTATGCATAAATATGATATGATTTGAAAGGTTCTCTCACATAGAATGATTCTAGGTTGAAGGCTTGCTCACCTAAAAGGAATTAAAGCATGTTTAGTTATGTTGGCTTGGAGTTGTTTTATGAAATCCCTTAATCAATAGCTTGACTTGGTAAGACAAGACCATTTCATTTTAGCTTGAGTAGGAGATCTCATGGTAGCCTTGGATTGAGAAATCATACTCTTCCTAAGGTTAGCTTGAACTAGTATCATAGAATGCTTGCATGGTAGCATGACTTGGTTAAAGTCAAACAATTTCATTAGTAGCTAGGATGGAGAAATAGTACCCTTCCTTGAATAGCTTGGACTTGCATGATAGTATGCTTTCCATGGTAGCTTGGTCTAGCCTAATATGGTGCTATTCCTTGGTAGCCTAGAAATGATAAATTGTAATCATTTATTTATGATGGCCTAAGTGGTACTTACTATGGGTAAGATTAAGGGGTCTTATACATGCATTGCATAAGTATGACTTGAAGCTACTTATGAAGTACTTCTCTTATATGTGGTATGCTTAGCTTGGATTGTTTTTATAGTTGCCTTCCTTGATATGTTTGACTAAAGGTGAAGGTTCCCTTTGTCTATGAAAATTAAGCTAAGGATGAGATCCAAAGATGCTAAGTATGATTATGATGGCCTAAAAGTGGTACTTAGTATGGGTGGGATTCTGGGGTCTCATCCATGCATTGCACAAGTATGTGTTGAGGTTACTTAAGAAGTAGTTCTCTTATGTTATGAAGATCTAAGGATTTACTATTCTTATGAACATGATGTATTCCTTTAATGGTAATATGCTACCTATCATATTTAGTACATTTTGTACTAACACATACTCTTGCCTATATTCTTATAAAATGTAGGGTCCACCGATATTGAGTTCCATCCCCGTGGCTAGGTTCATAGAATAGCAAGGATATAAGACTTGGCGAGTCCTCATATCATCGAGGATTTGATCACCTTTCCTTTATGTCTTTCTTTTATGTTTAGAACTATTGTATGGGTTGTGTCCCAAGATTTAATCAAAGTTGTATTTAGATGGTTTGAGACAAGTGTAATAGACTTCCACTTTGCTTTTATAAAAGACTTCGCTTGTATGGAATTTTTTTAAAAATTTATGCACTTTTCAATTATCTTATGTTATGATATGCTAAATGGCTTACATGAAGTCCTTCGAGGTTCTATGTGCCATGTTACATCTAGGATGTACCCCTGGGTCATGACAAACTTGGTATCAGAGCACAAGGTTTAGAATGATTCTAGGATGTCTCAAAACCACGTCTAGTAGAGTCTTGTTCATAAGTGTGAAGTGCGCCACATTTATGAATGGGAAGCTATTACATGATTAGGAAATCTAACTTCTTCACTTCTATAAGTCATGCCATAGAGTTTAACTCTATAAGGTATTTTTCCTAATCAGTGCCCAATGGTTTTCAGGATATGGCTAATACAAGGGAAAATTCTAAGAGGAATGAGGAAGACGATGTGAATAAAGGAGCTCCTCCTCAAGCTAATGAAGCTTCGATTGATCCATCGGTTGAGAATATTACTCATGCAAATTTTAGGGCGGCCTTTCAAGTTTTGGCCCAATTCATGACGGCTCAAACCAATAGGGAAGTGATTGCTCCTATGAATCCTAATGTGAATTCCCCAGCTTTAAGAGTGACGGGTTTTATGAGGATGAACCCTGCAGAGTTTTATGGCTCCAAAGTGGAAGAGGATCCTAAGGAGTTTATAGATGAGGTTTGTAAAGTACTTGATATTATGGGGGTGTCTCCACAAGAGAAGGCGGAGTTAGCCGCTTACCAATTGAGTGATGTTGTACAAATATGGTATGATCAATGCAAAGAGACTAGGTTGGTAGGAGCAGGTCCTGTAGAGTGGGAAGTATTCAAGTTGGCTTTTCTTGATTGGTTCTTTCCCCTAGAGTTGAGGGAAGCTGAAATGCAAGAGTTCATTAACATTAGGCAAGGTAGCATGAGTGTTAAGGAATATGCCTTCAAATTTACCCAACTATCCAAGTATGCTCCAACTATAGTGGCGGATTTGAAGGCTAAGATGAATAAGTTTATGATTGGAGTGTCCGACTTAGTAGAAAAAAATGTTGTACGTAAATGCTCATTCGTGATATGGATATTTCACGTCCTATAGTGTATGCCCAACAAATTGAGGAATCAAAACTCAATGAAGAGAAATCTAGGGACAAAATGAGGTCTAGATTAGATGATGATAAAACCTTTCATGATGAGTCTGATGGACATGGTTGCTCTAAGAATCGACAACAATACTCAAATGTTGCTCATGATCAATCCTACTTCGAGAGTATACAAAAATATCATCTATGAACACAATGACGAACAAATCAAGGTACTGCCTGAACATTCATGTCATCAAGTCCATGAAGGAGGCAGGGGCATTAGTCAACCCAAAAGACATCAATAGGAACTCATAAAAGCCATATTGAATCCTAAATATGATCATAGGGATGTCCGCTGCTATAATCCTCAATTGATGGTAACATAGCTCAAATCAATCTTCAAAAACACTACAACACCCAGAAGTGGGTAAAATTGATCATCAGTCCTAGGGGGTAGGGGTTCTTTAGCGTCACACTATTCAACTACCTATAGTCAATACACATGCACTTCGTGTCATCCTTCTTCTTGACAAACAGAATAGGAACTCCCCAAGGTCACACGTAGGCCTAATGAACCCATTACCTAAGAGGTCTTAAAGCTGAACACTGAGCTCCTTGAGCTCTACAGGAGCCATCCGATATGGAGGATTGGAAATTGGCCGAGTACCCGGCTGAAGCTCGATAGGAAGGTCAATATCATACTTTAGAGGTTGGTTAGGTAGGTCAGTAGGAAACACATCTATAAAATCACAGACGGCTGGAATGGTCTCAACTAAAGGGACATCCCTACTCACATCACACATATAAGCCAAATAAGACTAACACCCACTAGCCACTAGCCTCCACTTTTGAAGAAAAGAGATAAAACCAACTGGTGTGCTGCTAATTGAGCACTGCCACACCATCGAGGGAACACAAGGCATGGCTAAGGTAACAATCTTAGAAAAATAATTTAAAACTGCACGGCAGGGAGATAACTAGTCCATGCACAAATTCACATCAAAATCAAGCATATCTAATAACATAAGGTCAGCTTGGGTGTCACGCCCCTAGAGAGTAACTATGTATGATCGAAATACCTGATCCACTACTAAAGACTCACCCACGGAGGTCAACACAAGCAATGGCACTGCCATAGGCTCAAAATTCATACCTATATAAGAAGCAGAATATACAAACACATAAGAATAGCTAGATCCTAGATCAAATAAAGCAGAGGAAGACTGGTGGCATAATAGAATTGTACATGTGATCACATTGTCAGATACCTCATCCTCCACCCTCGCTGGAGCTGCATAAAAATGGCCATGTCTGCCTCAGCTCTGGCCATCAGTCCTGTTGCCTGACCTGCCTCCTCGGGGACCACCCTGAATACCATTGTCACGACCCGGGAGCACCCCCAAGTCGTAACAAGGCGTACTCGACCCCGAAGGGGTCTTATACAAGCCACATAGTCATTCATTGCATTTAATAATGAAAATAGTGCGGAATAATAAAAAAAAAACTTATTTACATCCACACATTTAAACTTCTTAAAACAACTTTAAAAACACACAGCGGAAGTCTA
>JAJOOF010002564.1:0-61795 GCA_029582545.1 Solanum lignicaule
TATGTCAAATATATATATATATATATATATATATATATATATATTTCAGTAGCATAATTTAATGTTAATATATGAACAACATCACCTATAATAAAAAAAAATCATTTCTTTAAGTTTCTACCTTATATTTATGGAATTGTAGTCTTCTCCTTTTTTCTGCCACATACATATCATATATTTGTTGTCTAATGAAAGCATCTAGTATCTAGTATATTATAGAAGTTGTATCGTAACATAAAACATTAAATTTTCAATTAAAAAAATTGATAGATGAATAAAATTTAATGTATTATTTATAGAATCTTTAATTTGATTTAAGATCACTTTATAACCAATCACTACTTTCTTATCTAATTTTATATAGCTAGCAAGGAGTGTATCTTGTGACATCATATTTTCTTAGTTTAAAATAAATAAAAAATAACAGGAAATTCATACTTAAATTCTTTTATACGCAATATAAATATACAAAAAGAAAAACAAAATATGGAACACAGTTCATGCTATATTAACTCTAGTGTTCTATTTGATTAAAATCTCTTGTCACCAAACACTTTACTTTCCCTGTTCATTTCTACTTACATATGTGTTAAAAAAATATTTTTGATCATGGTTACATAATCATATTGTAAGTAAAACTGAAAATATATTTTTGAAATAGTGGACTTACAATCAAAACTAATAACTCATTGGGTGAAATGGTAAGATGAAAAGTGATGATGCCCTTGTCTACTTTGTTGTTTTCCTGTGGGCTACGATTGTCATTATATTGTGAATGATTTTTGAGCATGTGAGAACTGTTGAGTTGCCAAAACAAACAAAGCTTCCTCAATTGAGTATTAACATAAAGGAACTTGACGTCCTCCCTTTCAACTCAGGTTTCTCTCTCTATTTATCCATCTACAACACAAGAAAAATTGTTAACAAAAACAAATGAATTTAAACTACATCATGTTAACTTCATATATTGGAACATTACATACTAATGTATATATTAAGAAAAAAAAGTAATTATTATATCATCAAAATAATTTTCCTCAAGTACTCAACGTTATGAAATATATCCTCTTAGGGTAGAACACCTTACTTCATCAGAATAATGGTACCTCATATTCGGCTAAACTTCGAACTCACTCAATGATAATAAATCACACAAAAAAATTTTAAAATGTAAGCAGAAGAAGAGTAGAACATTAAAAAAAAATTGTGGTTAAAAAATGAGAGGAACCCCCTCTATCAACTGGAGGTAAAACTGAAGAGTAGAACGAAGCACTGGATGTTGATCTAGTTGAGCATTCAGAGTTAAGGTAAAACATATTCTTGAGTACCAAGTTTCGAATAGGGGAGGAGTATAAACTAGGGTTAGTCCTTATATATGGTGGCACAATTATTGTGTTGGGGAAAAACACATGTTATACATTTGGAATAAATAGTAGATTGATGGTAGCAAAAGAAAGGGTTGGTATAAAAATTTGTTGGCTCTAATTGTTATGCTTATTTAGCAAACTAGCTATCTTACTTTTTCCTTGTGTTTAATGTTGTACAAAACATCACAATGTTACTCTTTCTTGACCTGAAATTTCAGTCCAACCAGATAGGATTAATGATTGCATGTATTCTAGTTAACATAGATGAATTTGGATGTACGGTTCTCACAGGTCTACTATGAAGAACACGAGTCAGTTTATTACTTGTGAATGTAAATGTTCTCCTATTTCATTCCGTTTTTATAGAGGTTGAACCTCGTCTTTGCAACTTTAGTTGTACTAATGCCACAATTACACACTACAAGAAAAGTGTGAATTACATGGGTATTTTCTTAGGGATTAGTATGAAAATCCATAGGAAACTTATTTTCCTGCAAATTTTCATACTAATCCCCAGTAAAATCTCCATGTAATTCACACTCTTCTTGTAGTGACATTTTCACCCACCTTTATCTGGTTATTCTTCTTCTGCAACATTGTACCACATTTTTGTTGATTAATGACGTTATACGTAACCTTTTTAAATTTGTATTTACAATTCTTTCTCTTTTTTTAAAAAAATAAATAAAAGATGAGCCCATGGACCATTTATTACAATTCTTCCATGTAATTCTAGATATAAATTTATAAAAATAGTTCTCGAACACTTGTGTTGCACATGTATTCTATGCTAATTAGTATAATTTAAAAAAATATATATATATATATATAAAAAGAAATGATGGGATTGAGAAGATGCGCGTATTTCAAATGATGACCAACCAAAATAAAAGTAATATGAAACAAAATCTCCAGATTGTAAGCTCAAACAATAAACAAGAATAAGCAAAAGTGAACCAATCAAATGTCTACTTAGCTTAAACAAAACTAGTTATATTATATACTCAATTTAAAGATAAGTATATTGAAGAAACTAATATTAAAAATATACCTTTGTCGCACAAAGTGCTGAGAATACACCAAATATTGTGTATTTTAAAAAAGAAAGCATATATAATTTTGCAAGGAACCTACGTCTAAACCTAATGATTTTATAAAGGATAGAAGGATATGAAAAGTTATTTTAATGGATGAAAGCTAAAAAGTAATAACAAATAGTATTAATTAAATAAAAAAGATTACAAAATCGACCAACTAAGATTCAAGACAAAACAAGTAGAAACAACAAGTAATAAAGAGATTACAACACATGTAACTAAACACGAGATATAGCATGCTACGACAGTCAATGGGATTGAAGAAGTAGGATATAAAGGGTAAAGGAACTGAGTCAAGGATTGTCACGCCCTGAGGATAGCCCTAGACGTAACACAAGACCTAGGGTCACATGTAACCCAAGCTAACACTGAATCTAACATATCACAAGTATACTGAAATAACTCTAACCAAACAGAAGCACAACTGAATAATTTATATAATCTAAAGGAATTCAAATGATAATATCAAAATGAAATAACTGAGTTCAAAGTAGAATAACCCAAATCAACTGTGTCTGACTCTATGTCTGAAAGCCTCTAATACTGATGAGCTGCTGAGACAAGTATCCGGCTAACTCTAAAATGCTGAAACTAACAACGAATTAAATAGCATAAAGAAACATCCTTGGATGATAAGGACTTACCCCTTACTATCGGTGATGTGGCGCCAATATGAGCTAATCACATGGCTGAAGGTGAGAACTGAGCCTGCATTATAATAGGATGCAATGTAGAGTATGCGTTAGTACTTCAGATGTATTGGGCATGAGGGATATTTAAGGCTGGCTGAATATATAAACATGCTAAAAATACTGGTTAAATATCTAAACTGAAGTAAACTAAAGTACATCGGCCCAAGATACAATAATGCATAACATATAGGATGCAAGAGTAAACTAGAAGCATGCTGAAAAACTGAGAAGAAATATAACTACATGCAGAAGTACCTTACTGAAGCTAGTACCATGGGAGAGTATATTAAGTGAATCAAACCATGTGAGCTAAACGTGTAGTCCAATGTAACGCCCCATCGAGAGGATCCAATATACCTTTCCACAGTATAAAGGCATGAATGTGGCGTGATCACTAAAACTGAAGACCAACAGAGGGGACATATAAACCTATGATGGCATGTAGATCTGGACTTGAGGGTATGATGAACCCTAGTCTAACTCGGTGATCAACACCAATCCCAAAATCGATACTTGTAGTTCAATTAAAACTATGGTCCTGAATTTTTGAGAGAGAACTAAGCTGGTCTAAAAACAATTTCTGAGAAAAGTTGTGGACAGAAATTGACAAAATTTTGTTTAATACTAAATGCTAACACCCTGAGCTAAATTCACTAGAAGAGTTAATTCATTTGTAAATACTACAATTATAGGCTAAGTTCTTTTCCTTTCAAATCTACATAAGAATTCATCAAAACTCATTTAAATAAGTATAGAATCGAGTAGTAATCATAAGAATCATTTTTTGTAAAGAATCTGCATATTTGGGCAAAAACCCTAGTTTCCTAAAACCATAATAATCGAAAAAGGAGTATAATGTTTTCTGCATAAGGGCAAACGAAACCCTTACTAAATACCCACATACCTGGTGAAGAAAACTATGGAGAAATCCTTTGGATTTCAGAGCTAAACCTGAAGGTGAGCTCTGCTTGTTCTAGAGAGAAAACTGTTGCCTCTTTCTCCTCTTTTATTTCTAAGTCTGATAATTTTAGGAGAATGACAGTTTTAGGTCATTTCTGATTAATTAATTAGGCTTAACCGAAGTAAAATGACGTAATTAAAGTATTAAATGCATAGGGGAAAGACCAAAATGACCCTAACTTAAAGTTGGCAAGGTGACCCACACGAGAGTCTTCATGAGCCATTTAAGGCATCACGGCCCGTCTAGTGGGTCGTCATATTGCCCTGCCCGACATGTCTTCACTAATATGGGCATAAATTTTTACTTCGGGGTCAGAATTAGGCATACTTGGTGATGTTGGAAAGAAGACTCAAAGACCTTTGATTTGATCGGTTGTGGGCCACCTAATTCATTTTGTGCTGAACGATATGATCAGTTGAAGTTGACTCAAAACTCAATACCTGATGAGTCCCTTTCACGGACGACTTCAGTATCCTTGTGAAGCTTCACGAACCGTCTAAGTGTCTGTGATCCTTAACAGGAGTTTTGGGGGTTCTATACCCCTTTCACGGACAATTTCATGGTCCGTGTGAAGCTTCACAGACCGTTTAGGTATCTGTGGTCCTTCAGAGTCACTGGTTGCAACTCCACGGATCGGGTGATGGGTTGTGGACCTCTTCACGGCCCGTGAACCCCTTCATGGATTGCCCTTTTCTCTTTTCTTCATTCCAAGTTCAACTTTCTGAGCCGTCACAACGGCCGTACCTGGAAACGAAAGCCAACAACCTACTAACAAGTAAACCTATGATACATGAGTAAACTACCCAAGGGCAAGGGAACTAGAATGAAAAAATCTAAACCACAAACTAATGATTATCACATCAATATCATATGAATACATAATAGAGTGAAATAATAACCATACTGGACCACCTTAAGCTCGAAAGGTACAAACAACAAACATAACCCTACCACCCCCATTAAAATGGAGGGTGCAATCAACAATCAATGTACCGGTGATAGGTAATACATATGAATCCAAACAATCCAGTAGAACCAACAGAACAATCACTAACAAAGTTTAATCACCTGCCCCTCTGCCCTGATCAAGCGGGGTAGGACCCATAAAGCTCCCCCTTCATGTAAAATGGAACATAGGAAAATAGGAACCGATAGGGGACACGAGAAGTTTGTATACACGACTTGGGCCAAAACCATGTCATACAACAGGACATCTATGTCGTGCTACCAGTGGTATAAGTAGCCAAACAAATATAGAAAAGTGCATCGACGCGCTAGCTAGTCAAGTAAAAGTTGAGCACATCACAGATGCCTCTAATATTTCAAGTAGAAAAGGAGCATGTCCTCGATGCCTCATAAATCTCAAAAATTAGTTTAACCAAGTGATCTAGGTGGTACAACTCTCATTAAAAAAAGTTTAGAATAGTAATCGAGTGAAAATAGTTTTTCTCCAAAAATGGTAATGATGAACCAATGCAAGAATCGGGATCATACCACTAAAAACATGAAAATGAGCAATCAATGCAATGCATGCCATCGGCAGCATCCAAACAAGGAACACACAATAAGTAATACAATACAACCCTTACCACACTACCAAGGTGGAGAAAACTAACCTAGAAACTAGTTGGTTCGCAACCAAGTCCTCGGGTCCAATAATATAACAATAGCTCAATAAAACATAACATGCTCACACTACTTTGAAAGAAAAGGAAATCAAGAAGAGCTTCAGAATCAAATAAGGGAGAATAAATAACGCAAGGAAAGACGCCTTACCCCAACCATAACACTCCAGTCCACAACTGAACACAACTAATTGCAATCTTTGCCTAGGACGAGCCACTAAGGTCTGAAGCACTAACACAACGTACACAAATGCAACAAGCCCTGCTAGAAGCAACACACCTTAATAAGTATGATAGAAACATTCTAAGGCATGTAAGGCTTAATCCTAGCCTAAGGACAAATGTATCAATCCTAATAAGGGTAATCATGCTAATTCATTCTACAAGCAAGGCTACAGGCCTAAATTATGGATCTTATGATCCACAATATGCCCAACGCATCTATGGAATTATGAAAAGAAAGAATAAAAAAAGGCCATTCTAATACTCCACAAATACCAATATAAATTACATGTTATTCATATTAAAAATCATCTAAAAAATTCCAATAAAGAAAGTAGACCAAATCCTACCTCGATGTTGACCACATGCCTCTGAATCCACCGCACAAGAGATATCTAGTTTTGAAAATACCTGTGATCACTGCCACGTTAACAAATTATTGATCACAATGTTAATACTAACATTTAGACACAAAAATCATAGAAATTAGAGATAGACCAAAAATCTAATCAAAATAGGAATGTGGAACCTATATTGGAAATCCTGAAATTGACTCCATTAAAAGGTCTTAAATAGCTCAAGGAACTTGGGCCCTAAAATAGGGCATAATCCAATCTATGGAATAGGCTAAACTAGTCTATGTAAAAACTTAGTGGCTTTGTGTCATGTTTTCAAAGTGCGAGTTTGGGCTTGACTATTTAGCATTCTTGGGGCACGCAGTGTCCAAATATAGAATTATGGTGGATCTTTTTAAAATTGAGTTATTCACGACTGCTCTAGGCCCACCTTAGTGACTGATATTTAGAGCTTCATCTTATTAGAAGGCTACTACAGATGGTTTGTGGAGGGTTTCTTGATTGTTATGGCACATTTGACTTGATTAAATCACCTTGATGTTCCTTTAATTAGTCTGAGGAGTGTGAGTTGAGCTTTCGGAAGCTCACGAAGTTTCTTAGTAATGCTCATGTTTTGATACTTCCAATTAAGGGCAAGGGCTTCACGTTGTATTGTGGCGTATCCGATGTTGGTTTGGGTTGTTTATTAATGCAATGGGGTTGTGTTATATCTAATTGATCAAGGTAGCTTAATCTACCTAAGGAAAACTACGCCACTTATGATTTAGAGTTGACGACGATAGTTTATGCGCTTAAGATTTGGAGAAATTCCTCTTATGGAGTACGGTGTGAGATGTATATGGATGACAGGTGTCTATACTACATTATAAGATAGAAGGACCTTAATTCAACGTAGTGTAGGTTGATTGAATATCTCCTGAAGAACTACGATCTCTCTATTCTATACCCTCCGAGTATGGCGAATGTGGTAGCAGAGGCATTGAGTTGAAAGGTTGTGAGTATGGGTAGTGTAGCATTCCTTTAAGCTTCTGAGAAAACTTTGGCTTAAGACCTTCAGTCCTTACCTAATATGTTGATTCAGCTTGATGTTTCACAATCTAGGTGGGTGTTAGCCTATGTTAGGGTTTAGTCGTCTCTATTTGAGCATATTTGTAGTCATTAGTTTGAGGATGAGATATTGGTAGCTATTGGAGATCAAATTTTTAGGTGATACTGTGCCGGCTACCTTAGATTCTACTAGGTTTTTGTGGTTTGACAACCATATTCCTTTTTCTAAGAGTTTGAAATTTGATTTAGTCGTTTCTTTGTGAGACCCAGATTCCAGATATTCTATACATCTAGATATCACAAATATGTATTATGATCTGAGACAACATTATGTGTGGATCGATATGAGGAAAGATATTGTTGACTATGTATCCCATTGCTTATTTTTCTAGCAGGTGAAGGTCAAGCATTTGAGGCCTTGTGGTTTTTTTTTTATAGATTGCCTATTCTAGTATGGAAATAGAGAATATCACCATTGATTTTGTTTTGGGTTTGCCTTGGACTACTAGAGTTGTTGACAACATATGGGTCATCATTGATCAATTTACCAAGACTAACGGGCAGTTGATAACACTCAAATGTACTCTTCAAAACAAATCAAAAGAGCCAGCAGCTGTCGTCAATTAAAAATACCCAACTAAGAGTGGAGTCGACTCCCACAGAAAATGGTATATCGCAGAAAATTCTATCAAGAAATTTTGATTGTGAAATCATTCATTTGTAGTAGTAAGAAACAAGTGGGTGGATAATTCCACAAATTTAATAAAAGGATTTGCTTATCAATGGTAACAATTTAACTAAAATTATGGAACATTCAAGAAGTAACAAATAATCTAGGGGTGTGTGAATTAGAAATCAATGTCACATAGGGGTAATTGTGTTGCTCTATAGTGATGAACATTCATTAATAAGCTTGGTTATCTTCAATGACACAAATCTTCTTTCGATATCATAGAATCATTTCATAGAATATCTTTCTGGAGTCATCTATGTGTTATACTAGAAAACCTTATACCTTACTCTATTCTCTATTTCGAGGCAAAAATAGGGCAAAAAGATTTGACTCATAACCTCTATTTTCAAGCAATTTAATGACATCAAACCTAGATAGCTAGTATCATACTAATTACCTACTCTAATCAATCTCTTTTGAGCATTGCCAGGAGATCGGAAGTAGGAATTAAGTTTGCAACCTTAACCCATAAGTTAACCCCATGCTAATTAGCCCAAATTCATGTATGAACAACAGCAAAATAGAGCATACACAATACCCACTACACTAAATCAACATTGAACCCCATAATTGCACCCCCTAGATCTTGGAGTTCTAGCCACCCATCACATAAAGGAAATAAATTATTGATGTACCGTGAACTTACAATATTTTTGATGCACAAAACTTAGAGTTTTACATTAATCTTAGGTATTTTTTTTATTAGAAGTGATGGCCTTTTTGCTTTGATTTTGTAGGAAACATTTATTGGAGAAATTGGTGTTAAAGTGTTGCAGCAGCAGGGACATTTTGTGATGTACGACTTGACCTAAGAGCTGGAAATTCCACTACGATCCGTAGGTGTAAGTAGTAGGTAGAAGTTGTGATAATTAGAGCTAGGTGTGAAACGAAGGAGGCATCCTGACGCGTCGTAGTCACTACTAAGAGTCGTAGAAAAGTTCAAAGAAGATGAGCTCCAGTCCATGAATGACTGTTGAACATGACAGGCCGTAAAAAGATCTATGAAACGTAGATCATTCCCCTAGAAAGCACTCCCTATATGATGTACCAACTGTTAACTGAAGGATGGTACCTACGATCCATAGGAACTACTACGAGCCGTAAGTTACCAACCGTAGATGACACAACCCAAGCCAAATTTCCTTAGTCCTCGTTTTCCTACTTGATTTAGTGTTTATGCATGTATTGTTAATCTCTTTGTTTTCAATGCTTTTTAATAGTGCGGAATGTTAGAACTCGCCTCATTCCTACTTGAGCGACCAAAGAAGTAATGAATGAGAAAGAGGTTAAACAACATGGCTGCTTTTGCTTCCCAATTATCTCCCTCTACAGACAGACTCCTCCACAAAACTTAAACTGAAGTGACTTCTTTATTTCTCAACCTTTGAACTTGGCGATCAAGAATTTCAACTGGCACCTCCTTATAACTGAGACTATCCTTCACCGCCACACTGTCTAAAGGTACTATGGATGCTAGATCACCCAAAAACTTCTACAACAAGGAAATGTGAAAGAATGGATGCACTACTGCTAGTTCTGCTGGCAACTCTAACTCATAAGCCACTTTACCAACCCTTTTCAAGATCCTGTAAGGGCCTACATATCTAGGACTGAGCTTCCCTTTCTTGCCAAACCTCATCACCCCTTTCATAGGTGATACTCTCAGGAAAACTCCATCATCAATTTGGAATTCCAAGTCTCTTCTCCTTACATCTGCATAGGACTTCTGACGACTCAGGGTTGTCTTAAGTCTATCCCTGATGAGCTAAACTTTTTCCATAGGATCATGAATTGAATCTGGCCCTATCAAGGCTGCTTCACCTACTTCAAACCAACCAACTGGAGATCTACATCTACGCCCATACAATGCCTCATAAGGGGCCATCTGAATAATGGAATGATAGATATTATTGTAGGCGAACTCTATAAGAGGAAGGTGATCGTCCCAACTACCTTTGAAGTCGATGACGCAAGCTCTCAACATGTCCTCTAAGCTATGAATGGTATGCTCTACCTGACCATCTGTATGTGGAAGAAATGATGTGCTGAGTTTAACATTGGTACCAAGACCTTTCTGAAACGTCTTCTAGAAATGAGAGGTAAACTGAGGACCTCTATCTGAGATGATAGACAAAGGAACCCCATGCACCCTGACTATCTCATTAATGTAGAATTTAGCGTAGTCCTCCACCGAATTTGTAGTCTTAACAACCAAAATGTGAGCGGACTTAGTAACTCTGTCTACCATCACCCAAATGGAGTTATGTTATCTAGGAGTACGATGTAACCTGTAATGAAGTCCATGTTGATCGATTCCCACTTCCATGTAAGAATATTAATCTCTTGATTCATACCTCATGGTTTCTGATGTTCCACCAAAAGACTTCCCGTAGATCACGGTACATCTTAGTGGAACCGGGATGAATAGAATACCTAGAGTTATGGGCTTATGTAAGGATCTGATGTCTCAACTCACCCACCTTGGGAACATATAAACGAATCTGGTAGCAAAGTACACCATCTCCCCTAGGAGAAAACCTCAATTTTATGTTGATGAATTGCACCATTCAATTGAAGCAATATAGGATCACTGTTTTGGTTTTCCTTAACCCCTGTTACTAATGAAGATTCTGAGCCATTCTGTACCGTTACACCATCATCTGATATGTTCATAAGGCAAACTCCTAAGCGAGCAAGTCGGTGAACATCCTTCGCTAATTCTTTCCTTTTTTACTTAACATATGCTACACTACCTATAGATAGTCTGCTAAGAGCATCAACTACTACATTGGCCTTACCAAGATGGTAAAGCACATTTATGTCATAGTCTTTGAGAAATTCAAGCCATCTCCTCTGGCAAAGATATAACTCCTTCTGGGTGAACACATACTAAAGGCACTTATGGTCTATGAACACATCTACATGAACACCATATAAGTAATGTCTCCGAATCTTTAGGGAAAATACTACGGCTGCAAGCTCGAGGTCATGAGTCGGATAGTTCTTCTCATGCACCTTAAGCTGTCTAGAAGCATAAGATATAACCTTACCTCGCTGCATCAATACACAACCCATGCCAACTCTGGATCCATCACAATAGGTCACATAACCGTTTGAACCCTCTAGCAGAGTCGAAACAGGAGCTGTAGTCAACCTAGTTTTCAGTTCTGAGAAGCTCTTCTCACACTAATCTGACCACTGAGACATAATCTTTTTCTGAGTCAACTTAGTCAATGGAGAAGCAATGGATGAAAATCCTTCCACAAACCTTTTGTAATAACCGGCTAAACCTAAGAAACTTCTATAGGAGAGGTGGGTCTGGGCCATTGCTTCACCGCCTCTATTTTCTGAGAATCTACTTGTATCCCTTCGCTAGATACTATATGCCCAAGGAAAGTAACTGATGGTAACCAAAACTTATATTTACTAAACATAGCGAATAACTGGTGATCTTTGAGAGTTTGCAGGACAACCCTCAAATGAGTTGCATCTTCTTCCTTAATCCTAGAATAAATGAGGATATCATCAATAAAGACGATAACGAACAAGTCCAAATACTACTTGAACACCATGTTCATCAAATCCATGAAAGCTGCAGGAGCATTGGTTAGTCCAAAGAACATAACAACAAATTCCTAATGACCATATCGAGTTCTGAAGGTTGTTTTCGAGATGTCAATATCTCTGACTCTGAGCTGATGATAACTGAATCTGAGGTCTATTTACAAAAAATGACTAGCACCCTGAAGTTGGTCAAACAAGTCATCAATCTTAGGGATAGGGTACTTATTCTTGATTTTGACTTTGTTCAACTACCGATAGTCAATGCACATCCTGAGAGAACCATTATTTTTTTTTCACGAACAACACTGGTGCACCCTATGGGGAAATACTGGGTCTGATGAAGCCCTTATCTAGAAGATCTTTCAAGTACTCTTTCAATTCCTTAAGCTCAACTAGGGCCATAAGGAGGAATAGAAGTAGGCTGGGTATATGGTAGGATATCAATTACGAAATGGATCTGGAAACACTTCTGGAAACTCATTTACTACTGGAACTGACTCAAGAGTTGGGGTTTCAGAGCTGGAATCCTTAGCCCGAACTAGATGATAGATATACCCCTTGGAAATTATCTTTTTGGCCTTAAGGTAGGAAATGAATCGACCCATAGGCATTGAGCTAATACCATTTCATTCTAAGACTGGTGTGCTAGGAAACTAAAAACGAACGATTCTATATCTACAACCGACTGAGGCATAACAAGAATGTAACCAATCCATGCCTAGAATGACATCAAAGTCTACCATTTCTAACTCTACGAGATCTTGAGGTGAATTTTTGAGAGACTGTGATAGGGCAATTTTCGTATACCCATCTAGCTATAACTGGGTCACCAACTGGAGTAGAGACTGAGAAGGGTTCTAAGAGAGTTTCTGGACTGACACTGAAGTTCATTGCTATATATGGAGTTACAAAGGAAAGAGTAGCCACTGGATCTAATAAAGCATAGACATTTGAATGAAAGACTCGTAATATACCAGTAACCACATAAGGAGAATCTTTTTGGTCCTGGAGAGCCTGGAGAGCATACAACCTGTTCTGGCGTTGACCGCCATTTGTACCGGTTGAAGTACCCTGTTGAGTTAGGTGAGCTACTGGTGCTGCTGAAGTTGTAGACTGAGCCTTACTGTTGTTACCTCTTTTTCCCTGTTTAGAAGAGTGTCAATCTCTTAACTTGTGACTAGTCTGAAAAAACAGCCAAAACATCCATCATTGCCTGCAAGACACTCCTCTGGATGGTTCTTACCACACTTTGGACAAGTTGGGTCGGTTCTGTTACCTGAAACACTCCCCTGAGATTTAGATCCTGATGCCCTACCCGGGGGATGGAGCTCTAGCTGATGAAGGTGTTGGAGCTAAATACCTTTTCTGAAACTGCGAGTGATTTCCACCACACGATTTCTGTTGAGAATACTCATAGTTCCAAGTTCTAGCCTTTTTGTTGTCCTTAGCTAGTTCTCTAAGCTTATCTCCCTCAACCTGCTGAGCATGAGTCATGAGCCTAGAGATACTCATATCCTCCAATAAAATAGCATTTCTGCACTCTGTTTTCACCAAGTCAAATACCCCAAATAGGAACTTACTCATTTATGCACTGGATCGGCAACTATATTTGAAGCATACCTAGAGAGCTTGGTGAACTTAAGTCCATACTGTTAGACTGATACAGAACCTTGTCTCAAATTCAAAAATTCCTGAGCCTTAGCCTCCCTCAACTCTCTTGGGAAGAACCTGTCCAGAAAAGCTTCGATAGAACATTCCCAAGTGACAGGAGTTGCATTCCAACCCCTGTTTTCCTTTCACTGTGTGAACCAAATGTGAGCCACATCCTTAAGCTGGTAGGACGCCAAATCTACCCTATCAGTTCCATTCACTTGCATCACTCCAAGGATTTTCTTGACCTCATCAATGAAGTTTTGGGGGTCTTCACCAACTTGCGACTCTAAAAACTCAAGTGGATTCTCTTCCTTGGCTCTTGCCCTCTTCCTTGGCTCTAGCCCTCACACTTAGCCCTAGTTTAGTCTACTAGATTCTGAGGCATTACAATATCTCCCCCTTGGGGACATTTGTCCTCGAATGAGAATTCTAGACACCTCTACGGAAGTAAAGACTCAATACTAACAACCCATCGTGCATGCAACTCATCAAAATGCACATAATCAAGGAGGAAACATCAACTCCAAACTCAAACATACTCAATGTATAACAAGTAAGTAGGAAGTACATCTAACAACCCATTATGAATGAAATTTAATCATATCTCATGTTCTAGGAGGAATTACCTTCTCCAAGCTAAAAGCATGCTCAATAGAATCTAATGGAGCCTTTCTGCAATTCACTCTCAAAAAGCATAGCTAAAGCATGTTCACCGATTCATCTCATGAAGTTTATAGGAAACTCATGCTCAATGCACAACAATATAAGGAAAATTAATCATATAAACTCATTTTTCTTCAAAACACAAGTTTCTCATGAACATGCATACCTTAAGGAAATCATGGAACACATGTAACACACATGAATCCCAAAACAAGGACAACTCATTACCTCAAGTTAAAGTAGGAGTAGAAGGAAAGGGATGAGGATACCGGGACATCATATCGGCCCCGGCCTCCCAAGTAGCACCCTCAACTAAATGATTCCTCTAGAACACCTGTACGGAAGCAACTTCCTTATTTCTCAACTTCTTAACTTGTCGGTCTAAAATCTCAACCGGAACTTCCTCATAAGAAAGAATTTCATCAACTCGCAACCCTTCTAAGGGAACTATGGATTTCTGATAACCAACACATTTCTTCAACATAGAGTCATGGAAAATCGGATGCACCGAGGCCAACTCATTTGGCAAATCAAGCTCACATGCAACCTTATCAACACATCTCACAATTCGATATGGGCCTACATACCGGGAACTAAGCTTCCCTTTCTTACCAAACCTCATTACACCCTTCATAGGTGAGATTTTCAAATAAACCCAATCATGAACATCAAACTCAAGATCCCTTCTTCTAAATCAACATATGACTTTTGTCAACTTTGAGCCATTTTCAATCTTTTTCTAATAAGTCAAACTTTCTCAATAGCCTCATGAACTAACTCGGGACCTATCAAAGCAACTTCACCCACCTCAAACCAACCTATAGGAGATCTACACCTCCTACCATAAAGGGCCTCAAATGGAGCCATACCAATACTTTAGTGATCGTTATTATTATAGGCAAATTCAATCAATGGCAAATGGTCATCCCAATTACCTTAAAATCAATCCTACAAGATCTCAACATATCTTCCAAAGTTTAGATAGTGCGCTCTGCTTGCCTATCGACTTGGAGATGAAAGGTCGTACTAAGCTTAACCTTAGTACCAAGAACCTTTTGGAAAGACTTCCAAAATTAGTTAGTTAATTGGGTACCACGATCGGAAATAATGGACAAGGGCTCTCCATGCAACCTTACCATTTCTCTCAAGTACAACTAAGCATAATCCTCCGCCTAATAAGAAACCTCGACGGGAATAAAATGAGCCAATTTCTTCTTCTGATCTACTAGAACCCAAATCGAATAATGTTGTCACCGAGTGTGTGGCAACCCTACTATGAAGTCCATATTCAAATATTCTCACTTCCAAGTAGGAATAGCAACGTCTTGGGAAAAACTTCACGGTCTTTGATTCTCAACTTTCACTTGTTTACAATTAGGATACTTAGCCATATCGTTCTTCATCCCATTCCACCAATAGACTTCCCGCAAATCATGCTATATCTTGGTGGCTCCCGAGTGAATGGAATACAGAGAACTATGGACTTCCGCCAAGATATTTTCCCTCAAGCCATCAACATTAGGAACACACAAACGACCTTGGTATTTAACTACACCATTTCCCCCTTGGGAGAAAGCCTCAACAGATTTCTTAAGCACCTCTTCTTTCAATTCAACAAAAATAGGATCAAGACCTTGCTTAGTTTTCACATCCGCCACAAAAGATGATTCGGACTCATTGTGAACCATAACACCACCCCTGGTGGAGTCCACTAATTGAACACCTAATCGGGCCATCCTATGAACATCTCGAACCAACTTTTTCTTACCATCATCAATATGAGCAACACTACCCATAGATAACTGACTAAGAACATCCTTTACCACATTTGCCTTACCGGGGTGATAAAGAACACTCATGTCATAATTCTTCAATAATTCAAGTCACCTCCTTTGGCGGAGATTCAACAACTTTTGATTGAACACATATTGTAAACTATAATGATCGGTGAACAAATAGTGCCTCGATATCTTTAGGGAAAACACAACCGCTACTCATTCTAGGTCATGGGTAGGATAATTCTTCTCGTGGATCTGTAATTTCATTGAAGCATAGGCAATGACCTTACCATTGTGCATAAACACACATCCCAACTTAATTTTAGAGGTACCACAATACACCACAAAACCATCAGTACCCTTCGGTAAAGTCAACACCAGAGCAGAAGTAAGTCTATCTTTCAACTCTTGGAAACTCTTCGCACAAGCTTCAGACCATATAAACTTAGCCTTCTTATAGGTCAATGCTGTCAATGGAGAGGCAATGGAAGAAAACCCCTCAACAAACCTTCGATAATAACCGGCCAAACCTAAGAAGCTTCTAATATCCGAATGGGTTAGAGGTCTAGGCCAATTCTTGACCAAGAAAAGCTACATACCGTAACAAAAATTCACATTTGCAAAACTTTGCCAAGACTTATTGGTCCTTAAGAACTTGCAACACAAACCTCAAATGATCAACATGCTCATTCTCACTCCTCAAATTAATAAATATATCATCAATGAATACAATTACGAACATATGAAGGTATTGTATAAACACCTTATTCATCAAATCAATAAACACCACCGGAGCATTAGTCAACCCAAATGACATTACTAAAAACTCATAATGACCATACCGAGTACGAAAAGCCATCTTTGGAATACCATCTCCTCTCACCCTCAATTGGTGATAACCTGACCTAAGGTCAAACTTAGAGAAGTAACTTTCCCCTTGAAGTTGGTCAAACAAATCATCTATCCTTGAAAGAGGATACTTATTCCTAATGGTCACCTTGTTCAACTGACGATAGTGAATACACATACGAAGAGACCCATCTTTCTTTCTAACAAACAAAACTGGAGCACCCCATGGAGAGATGCTCGGTCGGATGAAACCCTTATCCAACAAATCCTTTAATTTTTCTTTCAACTCCTTAAGTTTTGTCGGAGCCATATAGTAAGGAGAAATAGAAATAGGTTGTCTATCTAGGAGAAGGTCAATACCGAAGCCTATTTCTTGCTCGGGAGGAATACCAGGTAAATCATCGGGGAGCACATCCGGAAACTCATTTACAATGGGGACCTACTCAAGAGTAGGGGTTTCAGAATATACATCCCCCACCCTAACAAGATGGTACCTTCAGAGATTATCTTTCTAGCTTTAAGAGAAGAAACAAATTGACCTTTAGGCATAGAATTTCCCCCATTCCACTCTAGGATAGGCTCATTTGGGAACTGAAACTTGATTACACAAGTTCTACATTCAATAGAAGCATAACAAGAGTGCAGTCAATCCATACCAAGGATAACATCAAATTCTAACACATCAAGCTCTACCAAGTCAACAAGAGTAACTCTATGGGAAAAGGAAATGGGACACTTTCTATAAACCATCTTAGCCATAATAGAATCACTAACAAGAGTAGAGATAGAAAAATATTCTAACAACATATTTGGAAAAACCTCAAACCTCATAGCCACATAGGGAATAACAAAACACAAAGTAGCACCGAGATCTAATAAAGCAAACACATCAAGTTGAAATTTTTTTAACATAGCGGTAACTACATCCGGAGAACTCTCTTGGTCACCTCGAGTCTAAAGTGCATAGAAGCGGTTTTGCTTGGGAGCATTGGAATTCGAACCACTAGGAAGAGCTTGTTTGCCCTCTCTTTCTTTAGTCGTAAGCATTGGGTGATTCATCAATTGGTTACCACTCTTACCACAACCAAAGCAACCGTCTATGCCGTCTAGGCACTTACCCTCGTACTTTCTTCCACATTTAGTACAAGTAGGCCTAGATAATGAAGATCCACTATAATTACCTCATTGAGGCTTGGGGTTAGACACCCTATCATATTTGAACCTTGGAGAAGCATTGGAGGAACCTTAACTGGAAAACCTTTGTCGAAATTTAGGTCAACCTTGACCATCAGACCTTGCATTAGAGACAATTTCCATCTCCGGTCCTAGACCTTTTTACCTCTCTAGATTTTTCCTTAAGTTTCTCCTCAGTAATTTGTTGGGCATGGACCATGAGACGAGAGATGTCCATGTCACCAATGAGCATGACGGTACGACTCTCTTTAACCACCATTTCGGATACACCCAACACGAACTTACTCAGCCTAGCCCTAGAAACTACAAGCATTGTTGGAGCATACTTAGACAATTGAGTGAAATTTAGCGCATACTCCCTCACACTCATACTTCCTTGAAGAAGGTTAATGAAATTTTGCACCATTTCTTCCCTCATCTCAAGGAGAAAGAACCTATCAAGAAAAGCAGATTTAAACATTTCCCACTATATCGGACCCGTTATCTGAGCAATAACATGATTAACCGATGTCTCCCACACAGAAAAGGGTTTTCTAACTTGCCTAAGGTAGAACCATGATTTATTAGCTTAAGTGGATCAACTAGCTAAACATCCTACGGGGGCACATATTTTATAGGATAAGAAGATTGTTACTTGAAACCCAGCCTTTCTACGTAAGAGCTTCCATCTCAAGAGGTTGCTTCTAGAAACCTAGCCTTTCTACATAAGAGCTTTCATCTCACTACAATATCCACTCAGTTCTAAGCATAAATCCCACAGAGTAGTTATTATGTTTTGACTTAACTCATGTCTCATGGAAATATGTCCCTTAGACAACCAATCCACATTAGTGCATTAGGATAGCTCCTTAGAGCATGTGTGAGAAAACCTTTCACCATCCATGATCAATTTTAATATTTGATTCAATTAGGTGAGAAAGACTTTCAACCGAAGAATCCTTACTATGTAAGAAAACCTGTCACATATGTTCATATGTGTATATGATAAATTCCTTTCAACAACACAATAACAACATCATAATCATTGACACTTTACTCTCAAAGCATCCTTAAAGCATTTATATAGATTTCATGAAGACATGCATAATCTCATACTTTGCCCTTTCAAGACTCAAAACCTACGTTCAATCACCACATCTAGAATTCAAGTATTAGATATGGATTTCATCATACTACATGTGATTCTATCACTTCATGCATAAATTCATAAAATTCCTCTTTCATAAACAAAGACCCACATCATATCATCACAATTGAGAAATATGGGAATTACATGGGTTCATTGGGAACATCATAAAAACCATAAGAATTCATCAATACATGCTTGATATAACACAATTCAATCATTTCAATCAACTTTGAAAGGAACCCATGGTAATTGAAGAAAACTCTAACTTAATTGGGAATTCCTACCTTTTTGAAATTGCAGATTTTGAGGGAACTCTGTGGATAAAAGGAATCCATGGACGAAAACTACCATACCTTACTATCAAAGCCCAAAGAAATTGAAGTATGTAAGCTTGCTCTTGAACCCTTCTTCTTCTTCTTCTCCTTCTCCTTCTCCTTCTCCTTCTTCTTCTTCTTCTTCTTCTTCTTCTTCTTCTTCTTCTTCTTATAGAGAGAGAATTATTTGAGTGGAAGAACTTTTGGGATTTATTTTGGGTTTTGGAAATATGACTATAATGGGTGAGTTTTAGACTTAAAACAACTTATATAGGGGTCCTAGGCTTAGGCAAAATGACATAGCTTTAGTTTAATTAAAATCGGAAACACCAATTAACCCCTAACTTACAGGGGTCAACCCCATGTTAACAAGGGGCTCCACTAGCCGTGGTGCCTACCATGAGTTGTGGTCCCTCTAGTGGTCACAAAATAGTTGCTTGGCCACAACTCCCCTAAGCCCTAAAAATCAACTCACTTTCACAAGCCTTCCCACAAGCCGTGAAGTGGCTCGTGTGAAGGGGGAAGTTTTGGGCACTGTTGGGGTAGCTACTGCCTAGCCTACCACGAGCCACACCACTAGCCATGGTGGTGGTCGTGGAAGGTGAGGCAGTGTCTATGGAAGAGTGGGATTCCCTAGCCCTCTTCCTTGGCTCGAGCCCTCATACATAGCCCTAGTTTAGTCTACTAGATTACGGGGCATTACACTTCTCAAGTTTAAGGAGGGAAATGTTCAAAAGTGGGTTACTTTATCAAAAAGGACAAGACTTGTAATTTGGCTCCCAATAAAAATGATTAGGCTCAAAGGGGAAAACTAAGGATATATTTAGTGTAAAGGTGGATTTTTTTGGCTTAGTGGACTTCAAGAGCATCAAAGAAATCCTAAGATCATTTCTCCAACCAAACTCAATCAAGACCCACACTTCAAGACCAACCGAGCAAGTTTTAGTTGACAAAATTGAACAAAAGGCATTATTAAAAACATCACCACACATGGCATGCAATTAAATTAAGATGGTTCAAAATCTTATTTCCTTTTCAAATTACAAGTGGCATCAAACATTTAAATAGCTAACGAATCAAAAGTCACCAAAAGAGTTGTAAGATTTGTCACAAAATCATTCACACGTGCTCAATTTAAAAAATGGATGGGTATGTTCAATACTTTCCACATGCAAGGCTATGATCTTAGTACTAACAAAGGCACAACCTCCCAAAACAACGATGATTTTTCCCTTAAGAAAGTCGTCAACCAATCCATCATCGGGAAACCGCATGCATATATTCAGGGTTAGCTACTCAGACTTTGCCACATCCAAGAACAATCAAACACTCACAAGCAATCAATAATTCACCCTTAGTAGAGTCATCACACTATCCATCATTAGGCATAGTCAATCCACATCTTATTATCAAATAAAAAACAAAGAAGCTACAAACTACAAAAAAGAACAAACTAACCCAACATAATATATAAAAAGCCCAACAAGGGCACAACATCAATTAATCAAAATAAAACATGCCCGACAAGGGCAAGTCAGATGTAAAACAAATCTAAAATAGGTCTGACAAGGGAGTCTCCCCCAACTGAAAATGTAATTGTGTCCTCAGAATACCACAATCAAAATAGAATACAACAGAATCCCTGCAAAGATCATCAGTCATCAGATGATCTATCAGGACTTGAAAGGACGTCATCATCAGCCAAATCACCGGAGCCATAAAATTTCTGGAGTGTACTAATCACCTTGTTCAAAAAAATTATCTTCTTCTTGTCATGCTCCTTAATTTTTTTTCCTCCTCGCCATTTTTTCCATCCGCTCTTTCAGAATCTGTTGATCCTGCTCTAGAGTTAAAAGGGTAGAAGTAGCACTACTTAAGGCCGAGAAGCTCTTTCCTAGCCCTGTAGGAGGACTCCAAGTCAATTCTTGAATTTGCAAATAAATCTGAGTATCCATAACATGCATTTGTCCTGAGAAATGGACTAGAGACAGTGGTCCGCTCCGTAGTAACTCAACTAGAGAAGGGATGAAGTCTAAACCATATGAAGTAGTATCCTTAGTGAATGTGTCAAATTTCGGATCTTGCACATCAATCTTTCTCTTCTTCACTACATTCTAGGGACCCTTCTTGTTAATATTATTGGTAGGGCCCTCGGGATTCCTCTTGTTATCTCTCTCATATGGCTCAACCTCATATGTCAAGAATTAATAAGTAATAAAAGAAAGGCAAGAGAGACTCTTTGTACCTTCCAATACAACCTCCTCAATGTACTACATAATGATTCACCCAACATTAATAAGAATACCCTCCTTGATTGCACAAATAAGAAGTGCCCCATCAAGAGACACATCGGTCTCATTTCTTGAAGGAATAACCCTACTAAAAATGATGGAAAGCCAAGTCTTGGCTTCAGTTGTGAACTCTAAGGAGTCGATCCAGTAGTTGTTCTCAATTCATTTAGGCCTATGACCATCATGCATGTGTGTCACAAACCACTCATTTCCCAATTCCCTCGCCCTTGTCATTTTAATATCATTATCAACATCTGTAAACAATAGTAATTGTTGATCCTTTTGGAGTCAAAAGTAACTTGTTTACCCCGGACCGTAATTACCAAGTAACCAGAAAAGTTGGTCTCGGTGGTATTAGCATTGAACTCTATACCACCTTGTGGTTGTTCTTGTTCGGCTCATCTTTGAAGCATATCTATCCGCTACCCTCCAATCGCCCATAGAAGTCTGGTCTACACTCTTGAAGATTTCTTAAGAGAAGACCCCTCTCTCTTATGATATTCTTTGTGAGGAGGCGGTCATGCAACTGGTGGAATTTAGCAGATACAAACTGCTCATGATCATAGATTTCATCTCCAAAAATATTTTTTTGCACTTGTTCCTAAAGTTGGTTGACGTTGTTGTCCATGATTTTGCAAATTTTGTACCTATACAAGATGAAACCATGTCAAATGAAAAAAAAGGTACATAAAGTAGTGTATTATCAAGAAAATAGGAAAAAAAACGCGTGAAAAAAATTTGAAAGAGCAGGGGTTAAACTACTATTTTCAGCACCTTAACTGCTAGACGACTCATCGCAATTGTATGATTAGACATCACGAAAATGATCCTCACCTTTTTAAGTCATTGTGATGGAGAGATAAGATATCTTTAATTGACTTCAAGCTTCTAACTAACCCCGTTTTTAGTTAACACCCAAACTAAAACAACAATTAACAACAAAAAGTAACAACACTCAAGATTTCATCACAATTTTCACTAATAATCAATGGGCGAGAATCAACCAATTTTGAAACTAAACAATTTCTAAAGTAATCAACAGTGAAAAGAAATCATAACTTAAGTGAAGAATAATAAATTGAAAGAGATTTTTTTCAATTGATCAAGGTAAATTTATTTAATATAGGGGGAAGCTTTGGGGACATTTGTGGGAATTTAGGAGGAACATAAATGAATTTCAAAATCAATGCCCTTTTCAATACACATAATTTATCGCAGTCGCGACCCTGCTCCTCGCGATTGTGACAAGAACTTGTTTTATCTTTCCTGAAAGCGACACCAGTCAATCGCTATCACGGACCTGAGAATTTAACGATTCTTGATCGCGGCCAGAGGCTCTCACGATCGCAATGAGTCACTTGGTGCCAGACTTGCTAACGCTACTGTTCATTCGGGCATTGCCAGGTGCAAAAAGGTTATCTACCCTATTTTTTGGGTGCACTTGGGGATTAAAAAATGTGCCAACTCCTATTTTTAAGGTGTTTTCACCCCAAACTTCAATCCCAATAAATATTATGCATTAAAACATTTTTAAAACACTACCACAAACTTTGAAATTATGAGGGTTAGTCAAAAACAAAAATTAAACCTAATCTAGGAATCAAAAATACAAAATTAAACTATTTTTAATATTGATGGGTTGCCTACCATCAAATGAACAATTTAACATCGCGGTGCGACATCGGGTACATCACTCTTTGTGTTTCCAGTTGTAGGAAATGAACCTCCTACCCAAGTTTGCATCAACCTTTCATTTCAGATCCTTAGGTAAGGTTGAGAGATTCATTAAGCCACTTGAGCTTTGCTTTTCATGATTGTTGGCCCTCAATTGAGAGACACTCTTGATTCCGTATGAACAAAAGTTGCCATAAATGATCTTTTTGGTTCTTCTGCGAAACTTTAATATCATCATATTTAATTTGGCTTCTTATATTAATATTTTTTTGGATTGGGGGCAATGACGCAAAATATCCTCATTGTCCACCACAATCATTTGTTTCTTCTGCATTAGCCTCAAAAGTTGCAATCTCAAATTCGAGTTGGATTATCTCATAGCACCTAGCTAGATGCAAGTCACGAGACTTTTTTATGCTCTTTTCAACTATAGGATAATGAGTAGCATCTACCTCCTCTTTCATTCCAACTATGTTGCAAAGAGTTGCAAGTTTAAACTAACAGTTGGAGATATGGTGTAGGGCCTTTTAATCCCAATTGAGCTTTTCATCCATGACATTAAGCCTATGGCTTAACACATTTAATTCAAGACATGTCCATGGGTTGGTATATGGCATACCACACCCAAACAAATGTTCACAAAAAGTCATAGAAACCAAATAAAAGAAAGTAAAGACAATTATTCACAATCTAGATAGGAATAAGTAAACTGGGAGCAGGGTAAACAAATAATGAAGTCCATATTCAAATATTCCCGCTTCCAAGTAGGAATACATATATCTTGGGACAAACCTCCCCACTTTTGATGCTTAACTTTTACTTGTTGACAATTTGAACATTTAGCCAGAAATTCAAAATTATCCTTTTTCATCATATTCCACCAATAGACCTCCCACAAGTCACAGTACATCTTGGTGGCTCCCGGATGAATGGAGTATCAAGACCTATGAGCTTAAGATAAGATTCGCTCTTTCATGCCATCAACATTAGGAACACACAAGCCATCTTGATATCGAAGCACACCATATCCCCCTTGGGAGAAAGCCTAAACGGACATTTTATGCACCACTTCCTTTGACTCTATCAAGATCGGGTCAAGACCTTGATTTGCTTTTACGTCCGACAAAACAGACAATTCTAAACCATTATGAAGCATAACACCACCTTTGGTGGAGTTAACCAACCAAACACCAAGTCAGGCCAATCTATGAACATCACGAACTAACTCTTTCTTATCTTCCTCAACATGCAGAACACTACCCACTGATAGCCGACTAAGAGTATTCGCCACTACATGCGCTTTGCCGTGGTGATAGAGATCACTCATGTCATAATCCTTTAGTAACTTAAGCCACCTCCTTTGGCGAAGATTTAGATCCTTTTGTTTGAACACATATTGAAAACTTTTGTGGCCGTTGATGACATCAATATGGACACCAAATAAATAATTCCTCCATATCATTAAAGCAAACACAACCGCTACTAGTTCTAAGTCATGGGTAGGCTAGTTCTTTTCATGCATCCTAAGATGCCTTGAAACATAGGAAAATTCCCATTTTTATTAAGAACAAATCCTAACCCATATCTTGAAGCATCACAATAAACAACAAACCCATCGAATGTTTTTGGTAAAGTCAGCACCGGAGCAGAAGTAAGTATATCTTTCAATTCCTGAAAACTCTTCTCACAAGCTTCCGACCATAAGAATTTGACTTTATTTTGGGTCAATGTCGTCAATGTAGAGGCAATCGATGAAAACCCTTCCAGAAATCGTCTATAGTAACCATCTAAGCCTAAGAAACTTTTAATGTCAAAAAGGGAAATAGTTCTAGGACAACTTTTAACCGCATCCTTCTTCTTATGATCTATCTCAATACCCTTGCCGGTGTCACGGCCCAAGGGTAACCCCTAGACGTAACAAGGCACATGGAACCCCGAAAGGCACCATGTAAGAAACTTAGCATATCATAACATAAGTAAAGAATAATAAAGAGTAAAAACGCATTTAAGTCCAAAAAATTTCATAAAGGAAAGTGGAAGTCTAGACTTGTCTCAATTAGCCATCTATTACAATACTAGAGTCCAATTATTGTCATAGCCCAAAACAACATAATCCGAAAGTGACAATACAAGAATGAAACTCAAAGTAAATCTCCCGTCCTTGAATAATGAGGACTCACCAGAAGAAAGGACAATAGTCGAATCCGATCTTGAGTCAAATGATGACTGCCTTAAGAACTGAACCCTACACTTGGCAAAAATGTACAGAAAAATGTGTTAGTACAAAAATGCACTAAGTAAGATAGTCATGCATAAAAACCTTGAAACATGCTAAAAAGGATATTTTAGTATGAAAGCATGCACTTAACCAAGTTTAAGAATCATCATGAAGATTAGAATAAAAGCATAAATCATAAGAGCATATTCAACTCATAGAACATCATATCATAAAAGGAACATACCATAGATACCCTCAAAGCATACTTGTGCAATGCATGAGTGAGATCCCATAATCCCATCCATCCTAAGTAAAGCTTCTTAAGTGACCATAGTTCATATTTCATATTCTTATCCATAGTAATGCACTAGTGGGAATTAGCTTTTACAGATAGACCATGTGAGCTAACATGGAATCCGGTGAGCTAACATGGAATCTAGTGTCTACCCCACACCAAAAAGGGGTTGTTCTACTTGCCTAAGGTAAAACCATACTCTTAGCTTAGGTGGATCCACTAACTAAAGACCTACGTGGGCACATAGTTATGGGATAAGAAGATTGCTTCCAGAAACCCGGACCCAACTATGGTAAAGGTTTCCATCTCATGAGATACATACCTAGGAACCCAGACTTAACTAAGGTAGAAGAAACCCATTGGAAAGCCGGACTCAAATATCGTATAGGCTTCCATCTCATATTCATATCCGCTCGGTGCTAAGCATTAATTCCCATAGGTTACATAATTAAGTCTTCACTTAAGTTCATATTCATGGAAGAATGTCTTGACACTCAATTCATCATAATTCATACTATAGCTCATAGATTCAATTGGTGAGAATCGCCTTTCAACCCTAGAATCATCATATTTTGAGAACACCTCTCACCTCATACCATAATTCATACATAGATGTGTACATAAGTATAATCATTCAACAACACAACAACTAGATCATAATCATATTCACTTTACTCTCAAAGTGTTCATAAAGCATATTCATAAATCTCATAGTCATGCACAATTCTCATATTTTGTCCTTCAAGGACCATATATCACAATTCATCAACACATCTAGAATTACTAAATTAGACATGGATGATAACATAATTCAAGTAATTCAATTACTAGGTGCATAAATCTATCATATTCTACTTGCATCAATCAATACCCACACTTTTAGATCTAAATTGGGAAAATAAAAGAATTCATGGATTCTTGAGGAATTCAACATAAAACCATATAAAATCGTCAATATATCCATAATAAAACGGAATCCAATTATTAAAAACGAATTTGAAAGGAATCCTTGAGATTGAAGTCAAACCCTAGATTTTGGGATTACTTACTTCGAAATTGGGGTTTTGAAGGGGCTCCATGGGTGAAGGCTACCCATGGATGAAGAACTACCATACTTTGGTGAAGAATCCCCACAAAATTGAGAAGAAACCCTAGCTCTTTGAAATCCTAGGCTCCAACATCCTTCTTCTTCTTCCTTGAATTCTAGAGAGAGAAATTTTGAGAGAAGATGAAGTTTTGGGATTTGATTTGGGTGTTGTGAACAATGACTTAGTTTGGGTGAATTTGACTTAGAAATGACTTATATTATAACTCTAAACTTACCCAAAATGACTCCACTTCGATTGGACTTAAACATGAAATCCTCAAAATAGCCCTCACTTAAAGTGAGCTGCCAAGGACCAGGTGGGTCTCCACGAGCCGTGGTCTTGAGGCAGTAGCTAGGCAGCTTGTGCCGTTAGCTCACTCGCCCAAGGAAACTCCACGAAGGGCTCCACGAGCCATGGTCAAGGACATGAGTCATGGTCCCTCTCGTGGACCTTGAAGCAATGGCTAAGCCATTTTTCTTCAACTCCCTCACAACCCTAACTCCCTTCCATGAGCCTTCCCACGCGCTGTGGTTTTCACTATGAGCCGTGAAGTGGCTCGTGAAAAGGAGCACTCTTGGGCAATCTTTAGGGAGGCTACTTCCTAGCCCTCCACGGGGCATCACGAGGTGTGGTGGCCACCACGGGTCGTGAAGGCCCTCATGGAGGTGGGGCAGTGCCCTCGAAAGCTTGGGAAGCCTTGGCCCTTGCCCCTTTGCCATTGGCCTTAGGTCACCTCCATGACTCTAATTCTCACACGTTTAACTCTAGTTTTAGTCTACAAATTTCCGGAGTGTTACATTATCTCCCCCTTGAGAACATTCATCCTCGATTCATGATCTAGACACCTTACGGAAGTAAAGACTCAAGACTAGCAGCACATCATGTATGAAACATCAAAATAATGCGCAATTCAATGGGGGAAACTTCAACCCCATCTAAAAGATACTCACTGCAATACAAGGAAGTAGGAACTACGTCTAACAACCCAATATGCATGAACATTCAACATTTCTCATAATCATAGGAGGAACTACCTTCTCTTACTACAATCATGCTCATCACAATATCATAGAGCCAATATGCAATTATTCTCAAAGGCATACTAAAATATGTTCATCAACTCATCTCATGAAGTCAAATAGGAAAATCATACTAAATACACAACAACATGAGGCACATAAATCATAAAAACTCATTTTTCTTACTAAATATGAATTTCATCCAAAACATGCATAACATAAGGAAATCGTGGAAAAGCTCATATAAGACACATGACTCCAAAACACTAGAACTCAAGAGGAGCTAATTACCTCAAGCTTGAATAGGACTAGAAGGAAAGAGATGATGATATCGGGATTTCATATCGGCCTCGGCCTCCCAAGTAGCACCCTCAACTAAGTGATTTCCTGATAAAACCTTTACAGAAGCAATTTCCTTATTTCTCAATCTTTTGACTTGCCGGTCTAGGATCTCTACCGGAACCTCTTCATATGAGAGACTTTCATCAACTCCCAACCCTTCTAGGGGAATATTGGATGTCGGATCGCCAATACATTTCTTAAGCATAGAAACATGAAATACAAGATGAACCAGGGCCAACTCATTTGGCAAATCCAACTCATAGGTAACCTTCCCAATATGTTGCGAATTTTGATATGGGCCTACATACCGGGGACTATGTTTCTCTTTCTTGCCAAACCTTATCACACCGTTCACGGGTAAGATTTTCAAATAAATCCAATCATTAACCTCAAAATTATAGATCCCTCTTTCTCACATCGGCAAAAGACTTTTGTCTACATTGAGCCTTTCTCAACCTCTCTCTAATGAGCCAAACTTTCTCAATAACTTCATAAACCAATTAGGGACCAACAAGGGCAATTTCCCCTACCTCAAACCAAGCAACCGGAGACCTACACCTCCTACCATACAAGGCTTCAAAGGGATCCATACTGATACTTGAGTGATAACTATCATTGTAGGCAAACTCTATTAAAGGCAACTGGTTATCCCAATTACCCTTAAAGTCTATAACATATGCCCTCAACATATATTCTAATGTTTGAATGATACGCTCTGCTTGCCCATTGATTTGGGGATGAAAAGTCGATCTAACCTTAACTTTAGTACGAAGCTCTTGTTGGAATGACTTCCAAAAGTGTGAAGTAAATTGAGTACCCTGGTCTGAAATAATAGATAAAGGTACCCCATGAAACTTCACTATATCACTTATATACAACTTGGCATAGTTTTCTGCCGAATGTGAAACCTTGACGGGAATGAAGTGGGCTGATTTTGTCATTCTATCTATAATGACCCAAATAGAATCATGTTGCCTTCGGGTACGAGGCAAACCCACAATAAAATCCATATTCACCTCTTCCCAGTTCCAAGTGGGAATTGGTATATCTTGTAATAAGCCTCCCAGCCTGTGATTCTCAACCTTAACTTGTTGACAATTAGGACATTTGACTACAAATCCCGCAATATCTCTTTTCATATCATTGCACCAATAGATTTCCCATAGATACATCTTGGTGGCTCGCGGATGAATAGAATACCGAGAACTATGAGCTTCCTTTAAAATTTGTTCCCTCAAACCATCAACATCCGGAACACATAATCTACCTTGGTACCTAAGTACCCCATCTCTCCCTTGGGAGAAAGCCTCTACAGACTTTTTGAGTACCGACTCTTTCAATTTAATTAATATAGGATCAACCTCTTGTTTTGACTTCACATTGGCACAAAGGACGATTCGGAACCATTATGGACCATCACACCACCCTTGGTGGAATAGACTAGTTGGACACCTAGTCGGGGCCAATCTATGCACCTCACGAACCAATTCTTTCTTTTCATCCTCTACATGAGCCACACTACTAATGGACAATCTACTAAGTGCATCCGCTACCAAATTAGCTTTACCAGGGTGGTAAAGGACACTAATGTCATAATCCATCACGAGTTCTAACCACCTTCTTTGTTGGAGATTCAAGTCATTTTTACTAAACACATATTGAAGACTCTTGTGATCGGTGAAAACATCCACATGGACCCCATAAAAATAATATCTTCATATTTTCAAGGCAAACACAATCGCCACTAATTCAAGATCATCAGTCGGATAATTCTTCTCATGAACCTTAAGTTGCCTTGAAGCATAGGCAATCACCTTACAAGTTTGCATGAGCACACATCCCAACCCAACTCTACAGGCGTCAAAATATATAACAAAACCATATGTATCCTCCGGTAAGGTCAACATCAGAGCGGAAGTAAGTTTATCCTTTAACTCTTGGAAACTTTTCTCACAAGCCTCCGACCATTCAAACTTAGCTTTATTTTGAGTTAAAGTCGTCAACGGAGAAGAAATGGAGGAAAACCCCTCAATAAACCTCCTATAGTAACTGGCCAAACCCAAAAATCTTATAATGTCGGAAGGAGTTAAAGGTCTAGGCCAAATCTTGACCGCATCCGTCTTCTTAGGATCTACCTCAATACCCTTCCTTGACATAATATGACCAAGGAAAGCTACGGACCTCTACGAAAATTCACACTTGCTAAAATTTGCAAAAAGTTATTGTTCCTTAAGAACATGCAAGACAATTATCAAATGGTCCACATGTTCATTCTCACTCATTGAATAGATCGAGATATCATCAATAAACACTATCAAAAACATGTCAAGATATTGTCGGAACACTCTATTCATTAAGTCTATGAACGCCGCCAGAGCGTTAGTCAAACCAAAGGACATAACCCGAATGAAGGTCAATTTTGGAGAAATAGCTGGCCACTTGAAGTTGATCAAATAAGTCATCAATTCTCGTAATGGGATATTTATCCTTGATGGTCACTTTGTTTAATTGACGATAATCAATGCACAGGGTAGTGTACCCGGCGTTGCGTCGCGACGTTAAATTGTGAGCTTGATGAGAGGCACCCAATTCGTATGAATGCTAAGTGACTTGTATGGGGCCTCTCGAGGTCTGATGTTCCATGTTACGCCTAGGGAGATACCTTGGGTTGTGACACATTATAATATAGAAAAAATAGAACAATTAAGATCCTGATAGAACAAAACTCAAAGTGACTTCTTTCAAAAAATTCATCAAACACTTAGGGCAAAAATAGTTTTGACTAACAAAACTAAATTATTTTCTAAAAATATGGCAAACCAATGTTGGGATATTCAAATTCTACCACTTTCATCTCAGCAGCCTCTCCCTCCTTCGTTGCTACCACCGTTTGCACCATTACTAGCTTTGTTATCGTCGCCAACTAGACCTCTAACAATTAGCTTAACCTTGCGATGCCAACACCAATTTAGGTTGTTCAAAAAATATTCTCACTTGTATTTGTCCTTTGGTGTGAATAATTTTCTTATTTGGTCCTGTGTTCCAGGCTCTCCCTTCAAGATTGAAGATTCTATTGTTCTTTTCGGGGAGGAATCTTCTTCTGACATTCCAACATCCTTTCATTTAAAATTATTAATGTTGTAAGAATACATAAAATATATATACAAAAAAATTACCACCAAAAAAATAGTGCAACTACAAAATTAGTCACCAAATAGCTTATGGCTAACACGTATTTTTTTTATAATTTGTTGTTAATATGTTTAAATAAGATTATATAATGATAACTTTTTTTATTCTAATGATGAAATTTATGAATTTCTAATTCCTATATTTTCTATAGTGGTTATTTTTTTTGTGAAAAAAGCTTGTTGTCTAATAGCTAGCGTAACATTAACTTAACTTATTTTTGTGTTTGACATCCCTATTCATGATGTTGTTCATTTCTTTACCGAGAAACTTTTTGACCTCCCTACTCATGATGTTGTTCAACTTTTATTTTCATGGAGTTCTTTTTAATAACCCCAATCTTTGGATTAATAAGAAAATAATAATAAGAAAAATGTAAATGTCTTTGTGTCTTAACATGACAATAAAAGTTAGTGTCATATAGTTAGGAGGTCGTCATGGAAATCACTTCCTGCAGAAAGGGAAGATAAAACTTAGTAAATATTTCTTACACACACATATATATGTGCGCAAGAAATTTAGTCAAACAAGCTATAGTAGTCCAACAAAATGCAAATAATGTAAGAGCTTACCTCTTTTACTTCAGTGGTTTCTTGATCAACTTCAAACTTTGATAAACCCTTGAATACATATTTTCTTACCTCCAAAATAGAACGATATTGTTTGCTCTTATGATAGTAATACTGCAATCCAACAAATATTTGGTTAAGAACTAACTATATATATGATTTTACAAAGTACAAATTTCACACATTACAAAGTAATTATATTACTAGCTCTCATTTTCTTGATATATCATTGGTTAGAGATTCACTGGTCCTTAATTAGGATAAAAACTAATAATATATAAAAATTTAAACAACTAAAGAAAAATATACAATATAAAATCCAAATAAGTTTGAATTTGATAGTATAGTTGTAGTTTAGTAGTCCAGTTTAAAATAAGAAAATAAAGTTTAATTATCGTCTAACACAAACAAAACAAATGTTGTGATTCTTTTTTCTTTCTTTTTATTAGGAAAACGACAAGACACACAATAATATAATTAAGTGGAGGATTCACGATATTGGTACTGATCAATAAATTCAAAAAATAGTATTTACCATGTCAAATGCTCTGGGTCCATTTTCACGTTGTCTCTTTTCAGCTACCCGTCCAAGTAGCATCTCCTTGTATTTACGGTTAAGACAATCACAAATTGGTTCTTCTGCAAGATTTGTACTAACCGCTTGTGGATTATAAATGGTGTAACAGTTAACTTTACCTTTAGAAGGTTCAATTTGGAAGCTAACATTACGAAAGACTGATCTTTTCTTCTTCTCATGATCAATCATGTTTTCACAAAGATATTTCTTTGGGAAAAACTTAATCTGATGGGAACATAAATATCAAAACGTTATATTGAAAGGAAATATCTTTTGAAAGAACTCAATTTCTTCTAATTTTGAAGAATCGTACACTTCAAAGATGACATTTTTATCTTCTCATAAGCAAGAAAGTTCAAAATGTAGCGTAAGGAATTTTTATTCTGCTATAATCTCCCTCCCCCACCCCCCCACCCCCAAACCCCCACTCCTATAGATTTTAAAATATTTTTTAGTTCTAACTTTTGTGTTCACTCACTTTTAAATATGTGAAACCACACATTTTATCAGACACAACAAAATAAAATATCACATAAGCTTAGTCAAATCAGGATAAGTAGAAGGGTCTCCTCGACCATTCCGCCTTCAACAAATGATAAATAAGTATTGACCAACTGTCCAAAATTCGTGATTTTTTTCCTAAAAGAGCCACCTTCTACAAATAATAAATAAGTATTGACCAAATATCCAAATATCATAATTTTTTTCCTAAAAGAGTCACCTTCTACAAATAATAAATATTTATTGACAAAATATGCAAGTATCGTAAAAAAAATTCTAAAAGCAATCATATCTTATTAATTTCATCCTTATCTATTTTCAAAATTACTTTCCATCTTCTCAATTTAATTATCTATATATAGTCCTCGATATTTCAAGCCTCAAACCACATTACTTCTCAACTATTATTCTTGAGTTTTCGTTACATTTTTGTTTCTTATAATTCCTTTGAGAGTATCCGAAAACATGATTGATTATGAGAAGAAGAAAAGATAAGTCTTTCGTAATGTTAGCTTCTGAATTGAACCTTTTAAAAGTGAAGTTAACAATTACACCATTTATAATCCACAAGCGGTTAGTACAAATCCTACAGAATAACCAATTTGTGATCGTCTTTGTAACGACCAGGTTTCGTCATTATAGAAAAGCCAACGGGGAAAAATTTTGGGTCGAAAAACTTTTCTGTAGTAACTTGAAATTTTCCAACCTAGTCCAGATTTGGACGAAATCGGAGTCATTAAAGTTTAGGGAAATCTGGTAAAAATTGGGTGATTTAATTATGATTTTGATTACATGAGTAGTGATATAAGTCGTTAAGGAATCCGTACGACTTTACGGAATTGAATTCGGGCGAGTAAAACTCCCGGAATCGATCTTAGCTTGAAGGGGATTTTTTGAGTGTTGTTGGTTAGAGGTGCATTGTGAAATGGGGGTCTTGGAATTATTAAAATAGCTCACTGTTTTGTGAAAGCTGCTTTGGCGCTGGGTTTTGTTGCTCTGGCGGGGCCGCTGTAGCGAGGTGAGGGTCGTTGTGGCCGGCTAGACGCGACTTAAAGTTGTAAATAAGCCCCTAAACGACTTTATTCTGCACTTTTTGATTTTTAGAGCTAAGGAACGAACCACATGTGACTCTTGATAGTTTTCCACCAATCTTGAGGCTAAAGGTAAGCTTTTAACTCCCCGAATCCATTTTTCGATCTGTAGAACGTAATCTAATGGGTAAATATTTATGTGGGAGGGGTTTGATCTAGAATTAATGGTGGAAACAACCCTAATTGAGATAATTGGGATCATTGGTATGATCTAGGGTTGTTAGAATTATTAGTAATCTGGGTAATTAGTGATTGTTTATTGATTCCCATATTATATTGATTGTTTGTAGACCATGAACAAGTGGAACAAATCCAGAAAGGGAAGGATCAAGTTTCTTAGGGTTTCAAACTTGTTTCGAGGTAGGTGATGGTTGTGATTCTATGATTGTGTGATGTATGTTTGTTCTTGCTTCATTATGATACATGTATGTATATGAATGTTGCATTATTGATCACACTTGTTGTAAATGAGATATATGAATGATGGTTACCATGAAATCATGACTTAATTGTATGATCTTGAGGATATACTTGTGATTGCGATTGTGGTGTGTTGAATGGATCGACTGCCACGTTTCGGCATAACTAACTTGGATCGGTTGCCACGTTCTTGCATAATTATGGGATCGGTTGCCACATTCCGGCATAATCATTGGATCGGGTACCACATTCCGGTATGCTAACTGTTTGGGTTTGGGTTCCATGAAAGGACCAATGACTTGTCATAATTGTGTATTTTGACAAATGTGAAGTTGTTCATTGTTCTTAAATGTCGATGATATTGTTTATGTTCAATATATGCATGTGATTATATTGTTGTATTGACTAATGTATGTTACACTTAGTGGGATAGCCATGTGATCCTACCAGTACACTGTGGTTGTGTACTGATACTGCACTTGCTCTTATTTTTGTTGAGTACAAGGCATCTTCAAGCTGCAATTGACAAACCTCGTTTAGAAGATCAGTGATCGTTCGAATTCAAGGGTGAGTCAATTCTTCCGGGCTGCCATGAGTTCTCTTTCGTCTATGTCCACCATTCGGGCTTAGATTTTTCTAGTTAGTTATTAGTTCATTTGTTGGGGTTGTATCCCTTCTTGTTTAGACTTGTTGAACTTTAGATGTTTTGGTACATTGACTTTCAGGTTCTAGGTTATTTCTTCCGCATTTTCTAGTTCGTTGTTAGACTTTTGTTGGAGTTTATGGGAGCTCCCTATTTCTTTCCTTAGTATTTAACTTGTTTCGTATGCTTAAATGCTTAGTTTTTGGTTTAGTTACTTGGTTTGGGTTGTAATAGTGATTCTTCTATCGGATAGTTAGTGTGGGTTTCAATCACGACGGTTTGGATCGTGACAGTCTTAACCGTAAATACAAGGAGATGTTACATGGATGGATAGCTGAAAAGAGACAACGTGAAAATGGATCCGGAGCATTTGACATGGTAAATACAATTTTTTGGATTTATTGATCACTACAAATATCGTGAACCGTCCACTTAATTATATTATTTCTTGTTTTATCTTTTCTTTTTCCTGAAAAAAAAAAGAAGAAAAGAAAATAGAATCACAACATTTGTTTTTTGTATGTTAAGCGATAATTAAACTTTATTTTCTTATTTCAAACTGGACTAGTAAACTACAACTATACTATCACAATTAAACTTATTTCGATTTATATTGTATATTTTTCTTTAGTTGTTTAAATTTTTATGTATTACTAGTTTTTATCCTAATGAAGGACCAATGAATCTCTAACCAATGATATATCAAGAAAACAAGAGCTAGTAATATAATTACTTTGTAATGTGTGTAGTTTGTACTTTGTAAAATCATATATATATAGTTAGTTCTTAAAAAAATTCTTTGTTGGATTGCAGTATTACTATCATAAGAGCAAGCAATATCGTTCTATTTTGGAGGTAAGAAAATATGTGTTCAGGGGTTTATCAAAGCTTGAAGTTGATCAAGAAGCCACTGGAGTAAAAGAGGTAATCTCTTACATTGCATTTCTGCAAGAAGTGATTTCCACGACGACCTCCTAACTATATGACACTGACATTTATTGTCATGTTAAGAGGCAAAGACATTTACATTATTCTTATTAATTTTTTTTATTTATCCAAATATTGGGGCTATTAAAAAGAACTCCATGAAAAGAAAAGCTGAACATTCTATCTTGAAAAGGATGTCTGCAACAAAGAAACAGAAAGCAACAACCATGGCAAGAGGGAGGTCAAAAAGATTCTTGGTGAAGCAATGAACAACTTTATGAATAGGGATGTCAAACACAAAAACAAGGTAAGTTAATATTACGCTCGCTATTAGAGAACAATTTTTTATACAAAAAAACCACTATAGAAAATATAAGAATTATAAATTGATAAATCTCATCATAGAACAAAAAAAAGTTATCATTATAATCTTATTTAATAACGGATTAACAACAAATTATCAAAATATAGTTGTTAGCTATAAGCTATTTGGCGACTAATTTTGTAGTTGCACTATAATTTTTTGGTCGTAAATTTTTAATACATATTTTATGTATTCTTATAACATCAATAATTTTAAAATGAAAGGATGTTGGACTGTCAGAAGAAGACTCCTCCCCAAAAAGAAAAATAGAATCTTCAATCTCGGAGGGAGAGCTTGGAACAAAGGAGCAAGTAAGTATATTATTCACACCAAAGGAAAAATACAAGCAAGAATATTTTCTGAACAACCTAAATTGGTGTTGGCATCATAAGTTTCAACTAATTGTGGGAGGTCTAGTTGGCGACGATGACAACAAAGCTAGTAATAGTGCAAACAGTGGCAGCAACAAAGGAGGGAGATGCCGCAGAGATGATAGTGGTAGAATTTGAATATCCCAAAAAATGGTTTTCCATGTTGGTGGTGGAGCTAGTAATGGTGAATTTGGTGATTTCATGGGATATGACAAGGGTGATGGATCCGGTGCAAACAGTGGTGGGAACGAAAGGAGGGAGAGGCCTTGGTAGAATTTGAATATCCCAACATTTGTTTTTCATATTTTATTAGATTTTTAAGTAGAAGAATTTGTGCCCCAAGTAGTTGATGAATTTCTTGAAAGAATTTACTTTGTATTTTGTTCTATCAATAAGATTGGGTTTTTTTAATACATAATCTTAGTTGTTCAATATTTGCTAGATTACAATATGTAAGGTTCAATCAAACTTTGTTTATTTTAATACAAGTAAGATTCAATCAAACTTTCTTGAAATCTAAATCTCAACAATTTGAAAAGGAGAACGTTCCTGAATCTTACTTCAAGTTCTATCTATTTTCTTGTACGGAGAAGGGTCTAAAATGCCCTTCAAGTATTTGAATTGGTACAAAATTACCCTCCATCCACCTATCAGCCCTAATCACCCCTGACGTCCCCCTTTTGGCTCAAAAATACCCTTGATGTTAATCCTTTGAATGATATTTGCCCATATTTTTAATAGCTCCCTTAAAGTAAAATTATTAAATATTTATTTATTATATTGCTTAATGTGATCGGTCAAAATTTAAACCCTTCTCAAATAAATAATAAAAATGATATTTTTAAAAATTCTAATTTTCTATAAAAAGCACTTATGTTTTATATTTTGACCCGATACACTTAAAAAACATATTGAAAAAATAATTAATTTCATGATATCTTCCTATTGGCCTATTTTAAATCGACCGCAATTTATTATAACGTAACCCAACTCATAAATGGGAATCCAACTAAAATCCATACCCCGACTTATTGTCCATCTAAAATAATTATTATTTTCATTGATATAAAATTTTCTCTCAATTATCAAAATGGCTTGTTCATTTTCTCTTTTATTTCTTTTGTAATCTCTTATTCTTAATTAGGATATCTCGGACTCAAACTTGAAATGAACTCACATATTTATATTATTTAAATTAGTATTATTGTCATGATGGGATGAGGGTGGGGATAAGAAAAATGATTATTTTTATTATTTTATTTTTAATTTTGGGTACACACAAAATAATATAATATTTGTACATATTTGCTTAATTGAGTCATCTTTTATTGAAATAATTATTTCTATATGAATGCATCATTATTTTCCTTCTTTTTTTCTCTCTTGTTTGTCATAAATAAATAAAAAATGGTGGACAAGATTCAAATAAAAAAAATGGAAGAGATAGGAAGTGAAGGGTCGGGGAGGGAGGAGTAGAGAGTAGATGCCTAACCTTTTTATAATTTTAAATTTACTATGAAATTCAAAAGCAAGCCAATCATGTGAGCTTGTATTTCTGTATATTTCTATCTTTAGTAACATTCTTATTTATAAAGGTAAATATCAAATTAAACTAGGACTAGGAACTACTCTAACTAACAAATTCTAATCAAAACATAAATAAGTAAATAGCATAAATAACAAATCCTAAACAACTTAAGATTTCTACTCTAACTTTGAATTATTATTTCCAACATTTTTCCGTAATTTAAAGTTGTATACTCTTGCCTTTTTCTTCTTGTTATTGTTGTTGTATTGGAGTACTTCTCTTCAATCTTCAATTGTTGGAAACTTTTGTCCAATCTTTCAATTGCTGGAGTACTTCTCTTCAATCTTCAATTGTTGGAGTAATTCCGTTCAATTCTCATTTATTTGTCTTCTTTGTTGTGTTGGAGCATCTTTTCTCCAACTTCCAAGTGTTGGAGCACTTTCTCTCCAACTCACGATATATATTTTTTTCTTGGTTGTGTTAGAGCACTTCTCTCCAACTTCCAAGTGTTGGAGAACTTTCTCTCCAACTCACGATATTTTTTCTCTTGGTTGTGTTGGAGCACTTCTCTCCAATTTACAAGGTTGATTCCCTTCCCACCAACGCTTTTTCTTTTTGGTTTTTTCGATATTTTTTCTATTGGTTATGTTGGAGAACTTCTCTCCTACTTCCAAGGTTGATGCCCTTCCCACCAACGCCTTTTTTTTGTTTTTGGTGTTGGAGCACTCTCTCTCCAACTCTCGTTGATGCCCTTCCCATCAACTCATTTTCCTTTTCTTTTTTTTGTTTTTTACTTTCTCCAACTTTTAATTTAGAGAAGAGTTTTTTCCTCTTGTGCATGGTTGCACTTCTTTAAATCTGCAATAATTTTGTAAGTCTTTGCTCCTAGCATGTTTATTTTTCATGCATATATTATTCGTTCAACTTTTGTCAACATGATCATTGGCCAGACAGACGACATATATAGATCATAGCCACCAGCTAGCACCGAAAACTCTTAGATCTTTTACAAGGATCGTAGAAGCTTTGATACCAATTTGAAGGAAAATATTTTATTTATAAACTCAAAGGTTCTTGAATCTTACTTCAAGTTCAATCTATTTCATTGTATTTCTATATATTGCTATTTTTAATAAAATTCCTATTTATAAAGTTAAAAATCAAATTAAACTAGGACTAGGAACCACTCTAACTAACAAATTCTAATCAAAACATAAATAAGTAAATACCATAAATAACAAATCCTAAACTACTTAAGATTTCTACTCTAACTTTGAATTATTATTTCCAGCAATATATATATATATATATATATATAAAGTAAGTGCCTTCAATTTTTTAAATATGTCTTGAGTTTTTTTTTTTAAATTATTATATGGTTAAGGCGCAAGTACCCCCTGGACTATTGTAACATCCCACCTTAGAAATAGCTAAATTTAGAAAGAACTAATTTGTAAAGATCTAATTTGAAATTTGTTCAAGTTAAGCTTAAGTTATGAGTTTTGGGTCAACTTCAAACGACCATAACTTTCAGTACATGATGTGTTAGGTGGCCCATAAGACATCAAATGAAAGGCATTGGAATCCCCTTTCCAACGCCACTGAGTTTGCTAGATTTCGAGTTCAGATGAGGGAGATATTCCCGTTTGAAGTGAGCATGTCCAGTTAAGAAAATTTACCCGAATTAGTGAGGGGTATTTTGGTCTTTTCCTTACCCCATCAGCTTTAAACATTTTTAGTAACTAGTTTTTCGACACGTGCGTTGCACCTGATTACAAATTCAGAAAATATATGTTATAGTAAATAATATTTCTTATTTAAGCTATGATTTTAATAATAAGTTTTGCACAAAAGAATATTGTAGATTCTTTTGTGAATGTTCAATGTGGATTGTCATATATATCTCTTATTCACGCGAACCTATGAAGATGGTCAATGAAAATTTTTATTAGTTAAATGAAATAATGAATATATTTATTTCAATTTAATGAGGTTCAATCATGTAATTAGTCATATCTTAGTAATATTACCTTATGGATGATATTTTTTGTGTATTTTTCTTCTCATCTAACCAGATGTGCTTTGCATGTGTATTCCACGTTAAACTGTTTAGATGTCATATGAACATGTGAAGAGAACAACTACATATTATTTGTTAGAACTAATTTTTTATATTAATTTTTTATTTTATAAGTTATAACATAATAGATGGTGTTCTTGTTCTTGGCTCTCATATTTGACTTCTCGATTGACTCTGTACATAAATCAAAGATAGTTATCTGATTGTTCATAGTTAACTGAGAAAGGTTTCCTTTTTTTTAACCGAAAATACTAAAAATTAAAATTAAAGAATATATTCTATCTGTGAAATCATATATATAATCACATGTTTATCTTACACCCAACAAAAAAATAGTTTATATACTTATAAACAATTTTCAATTTATTCAACCAAGAATGATTCGTCTAAAGAAAAATAACAACAACGTGTTATCACATATATAGGGGTGGTATAATAATATGAAAAATTATTAGTCAAAAGTTAATGTAAGAAAAGATGAAAAATTGAAATAATCAATGTAATAACTATGAGAATTCATAATATTATAACTAATGAATGTTAAAGAGTGTGAATAGCTTTTACAATAATTAGTAATAACTAAGAGAATTTATAATGTTAGAACTAAATTATTAATGTCCAATAGCTATATTTCGAATGAATTTTATACGTACATAAATAAATAGACTTTTAATTAATGTTACCATATTTTTTATAGTTATCAGATTTTAATTTAGTGTAGGGACGAAATGAAATTTTTTATTTCATATTAATGAATGTAAAATTTATTTTGTAAATGATAAATTTTAAGCGGTTCATATATATTCACATATTTTCACATTTGTTGTGAGTTTTTTTTTTTTAAAAAGAACCCAGAACAATTCAAAATAATATATTTTGAAGTTAGAAGATCTTGCTAAATTGATAATACATTCGTGACATATATAATACTTTAATTTAAAGTATGGCATTATTACAATTCATATTAACTTTTCTTTGTCTAAAATACTAAAATATTAAGAAATAGTAAATAAGTAAACCAAAAGGGCAATGTTTATATAGTAATAACTATTTTGAAGAAAACTTCCTAACATTCTAAATCACACAAGTACCATTGATATATAGATAGATACTTTTGGGGACAAATCTGATTTGGGTCAGTTTTATAATCCTAAAATACGCTTAGGGTTTTGAGAGGAGTTCAAGAAGAGGAAAAGAGGAGAAAAGGAAGAACGATAAAGTTTTTTGCTAATTGAGGCTTTGTTTCGCCAAATTAAGGTATGTAAGTTTTCATATTGTTGGGTTCGTTCACCCATACGCAAATTATGATTTTCATATTCGAATTCATCCATAAAGATTGGGAAGTTTAAGTTCTTGCTAAGTGTTCTTGAAGTGTTGTTCTTCGTTCTTGAATTTTGATGTTTGGTTGAGTTCTTGAGGTGTGGATCTTGTTAATGATCATTATTCTTGAGGGTTTTCGAGTAGATTTTCATGTAAATAAGTTGAGTAAATGAATCTAAGAGGGTTTCGAAGAAACCATTCAATTCTAGGCGAATTAGGGTCAGAAAAAGATACAACAAAATTTGTTTGATTTTCTGGGCAGAGTTTCACAACCCGAGCTTACAGCCTGTACCCGACAGACACTCGAGAACCATTGCTGGTCCCCAAGCGAACCCTCATCCTGGCTAGCTACAAGCGAATGATTAACTCAAGCACAGAAAAGCTTAAAACTGAAATAAATTCAATTACTCAAATTTACAATGATCTGAAAAAAATACTCCATAGATATACTCTGAGTTCATAAAACAACTCAAAGAGATACATACTTAAAACTACTCAACCTTGTATATCTATAAAGCCTCTACTATTACAGAAGGATATCATGACAAGACCCACGACATCTCTAAAACTACTAACTGTATGGTAAAGGTTAAGTCCTTCAGAATATAAGAAGGCTCACTAAAGCTGACTAGAATATCACAAGACCTCAATGAAATGCCCGTTGATGATCTTGAATACCTATATCTGCATCATGAAATGATGCAGGCCAAATGGATTAGTACATGGAATGTATGAGCATGTAAGGGGAATTCTAAAGCATAAACATAAGCTTGAATTGATTAAAAAAAAACATACTACCTATTCTCAACTCACTCAACTCAACTTAGAGAAAATAGGGATCTACTCAATAATATGATACTCAACTCAAGTTACTCAACTGTAGATACTCAACTCAAGATAAAGCAACAAGAAAAGATGCAATATTTGAAAAGCTTTTAAAGCAGCAGATAACAACTCAATCTATTCAAAAATACAATAATAACTGGGTTTGTTTATATAAAATACAATATAACTCTGTGGGAGATTCTCTAACTGACAACAATCACTATGAGCTATGTGATGATAGAGCGTCTAGCCCACGGTGCCAGAATTGTCGTATACTTTGCTGGGGTATAGAACCTACTACTAAGTTGATCCATTAGTGTATGCTAAAAAGCAATAAGGAATCATCTAAAAAGTATAACCATTTCTACCCACGTTGGCTTCCTAGTTTATATGGGATGTAAGTTGTATGAACTCTTCCCCATATCGGTGTTCAACACTACTCCCAAAATATAATAGCTCATATGTTTTTAAAAACATAACTCTTTCTTTGTTTTGAGATTATTACTCAAAAATCATTCTCTTAAAAGAGATGGTACTCAGAATTGCTCATGAAAACTCTTTTGGAAAATGGTGTTAACTCTTTTCTTAAATGTAAAAACATTTACTCTTGGGAATACTTAGTTCCCATATATCATTTTAAATAAAATGAACTTATCTCTGCTCTTCCTCAAAGTCATATGTTCAAGTCTTAAAATAAGTTTTAAAAAGGTTTGCAAAAGACTTCTCAAAATAGGGTTCATGCAGAATTATGGACATGAACTACTCAACTCAAGGACCTTCATGGGTAACATGCAGTAGTCCCACAACTAGGAATATAATCTCAAAAGGATTAGAAACTAAATACTCAAGACTAAGAACTTGAAGATACTACTCCTCTCAAAGATACTCAATTTATGAAATTCATGTGAAATTTATGGGCATGAACGACTCGACTCAAGGGTCTACATAAAAATTTGGAACTCATGTATACGACTCTTCTCATTCTCATACTTACTTCCTCAAAACTAAGCTCAAATTGATAAGTGATCTCAAAGGATTCACTATTGAAGTTGAAGACTTTCTTGAACTCTACTCTTAACTCTTTCTTAAATTTGAATTATGAATTCAAGAGTTATGATTTATGATATGAAGGATCTCGATGATAGTGTAGACTCATGAATACTTGAGTCTTGAAACAACTTATCAGAAATTGTAGATGATTCCTCAAAAGACTCAAAGGGACTTTCTCAAAAGACTCGAAAGAACTCTCAAGACTTGACTATTAACTCTACCCTTAACTCTTCCTTGAATTTAATTATGAATTCAAGGATCATGACTTGATAAATAGGACTTCTTGATGATTAGATGTAGGTTTGATAGTAAAAATCACTAACTTTCATCTCAAACATTCCTCAGAACCTCAACAAAACAAGATTTAGAATGAAACTTCAAAAACACTTATCAAGAACTTAAATTGCTCAATATTTATGGATAGATTCGCAAAAGAAACTCATGATTGGTGTGTGGGTGAACAAACCCAACACTATGGCAGCTTACATACCTTAAAGAACTAGGTTCTTGGCGAAATCTTGAATTTCTTGAACAAACACTTGAAACTTTGAACCTCTTCTCCTCTTGAATCTTCTCTCTAGAACTCTAAATGCTTTTGGGGATGAATGAAACTAATTCTAACCAGTTTAGTCTCTTAATTGGGTGTAATTCACGTTTAGAATAAGTGGGGTAAGGAAAAGACTAAAATACCCCTCTTATTTTCAGGTAACTTTCCTTCAATGGACAGTCTGATTTAAAAAGGGAATATCTCCGTCATACAAGCTCGAAAATTAGCAAACTCGATGGCGTTGGAAAGAGGACTCAGAGATCTTTCTTTTGATATCTTATGGATTTCATAACTCATCCTATGCTACAATTATTGTCGTTTGAAATTGGCCCAAAACTTAAAAGAACCTAGGAATGACTTGAAGGAATTATCTTTAGTTCTTTTTGGAACTTAACGTGCTTCATCTAGCGACCTAAAAAAATTTTAAATTCTTCAGTAAAATCTTGCTTACAATAAAGAATGGTTCGAGTCTTAGGTCAAAAAAATTATGGGGTGTTATATTATCTCCCCCTTGGGATCATTCGTCCTCAAATGACAACTGGATTGGGAATGGAACGGGGTTACTCTCACTATCTCTTCTGACTCATGAACATGCCTACTAACACAGGATGGACTCATTCATACCAAGAGTTGGGACCTCCTATAGTACCTAAGTTAAGAACGATGCTATTGTGTACATAGTCACACTCTCTCTGAAGTTACCTTATCTAGGACAAAGGAAATCTAGGCATGAAGTAAGAATAGGAATACCATGCCTCATTGGATGCAACTCATAGCTCCTACAAGGGTACATGACTTCTCTTACCAAGGTCTGAGTCTATTGACACACTCTTGTTGTATTCAAGCTTAACCCAAATCCTAAGGATAGGGTTCTATACCTGTTTATAGGAATCTCATCCTAAGAATATTACTCCTTACCACAACATTTAATCAACATTGGGCTCAAATGAAGAACTACATCATGTTTAACAATACCACATTTAAGCTTAGTACTCTAACAACTCTATGGACTCCTACTAACTAGCTTCTTAAGAAGTTCTCATTCCTTTATCGCCTGTGCCATAACAACTAGAATTTCCTGCATTACTACTCGAGACCAACTAAGGGCTCTTATTTAACTATTTCCAATAGTAAAACCTCATCCTCCTCTTCATCCTTATTTATAACCTTAGATAGAATTATCACGATCAGAAGATTAATCTTTTTCTTCTAACATCACTCCACTACTAAAAGACCTCTGAAAAGATATCTCCCATACTATTTTGAGCTCATTACTATCTTATTCGCAACACTGCACTTGATTTCTCATCTTATCATCTCTCCCTTAGGTCTAAAGCTAACACTTGGAAGCTACAGACCTATTTCATCATCTCTAAAATGGTCTACATCCCCTTTTCACAACTTAAGTACTATTTGCTCACTTATTATACCTCATAACTTAATCGGTTCTATAACCTTTGGAACATCATGACTTTATCAAATAAATAATAAGCCTAGCTTAGGTCTATCACTTCATGAATATTTAGTTCTCTTATTCAACATATATATTTAGTCTCCTCTAACACGATGGCACATCGACATCAACTCTATTGTGGTTAAAATATACACTATCTCATCATGACTAGTAGCTATTCCTCTTCCTTCTACCAAGAACTCTCTATAACATTATTATTCCTTATTTCACTCATAAAGGAACTCAACACTAATAACTGACTGTGTGCATGATTGCAATAACATAATCTGCTCAATCACTATCTCCCTTTCACAGATTACTGAACCTTTGCATACTTTCCTCTAACTCTAGGAACTTTCACTACTACTGCTTATAATTTCGTAACTCATACTACCCTTTTGGGATGAAAATACTACCCAAGCTCTAAACATACCTTCGCATAAGGATCTCAGCTGAAACAAGGCTTAGAGAAGAGAGTACACCCCTCTTTTTGCTTGAACATACGATACACGTGAACATGAGTGCATTCCTTTGAAACTCAACACTTAACTCACTCATGGGCTTATCTCAAGCCCCTCGGGAGTGTCATGACTTCCTCAAGATTTTTCTAAGAGCAACTCATCGATAAAAAACTGACTTTGCTTTTCAACCACCTCTAGTATGAGGGGTAGTCGAATGGATATGAGAATACACGAGTTAAAATGAGTCTCTATGACATAGCTCTGCTACACGATTAAGAGTATGAAAGAAGGAAAACTTTTCCTAAATGTATGTAGTTCCTCATTTATAGAAGTGGGGCCCTCACAACCATAAATAAAATCATATTTGACACGACTTCATAGACAGCTTAGGACACTTCAACGTTGTGCTCTGATACCATGTTTTTCACTCCCTGAGCCTACACCCTGGACGTGTCCGGCACTCGAGAATTATTTCTGGTCCCGAAGCGAGTCCTCATCCTGGTTGGATAAAAGCAGAACACTAACTCAAGCATACTAAAGTTAAAAATTGAAATAAATTCAATTAGTCAAATACTTAATCTTTACAATGATCTGAAAAAATTACTCAATAGATAAACTCAGAGCTTATAAAAACAACTCAAAGAAGATACATACTGAAAACTACTCAACCTTGTATATCTATGAAGCCTCTACTATTACAGAAGGATATCGGGACAAGACCAACGACATCTCCAAAACTACTAACTGTAAGGTAAAGGTGAAGTCCTCCGAAATATAAGAAGGCTTACCAAAGCTGACTAGAATATCACACAACCTCAACGAAACGCCTATTGGTGATACTAAATACCTGATGTAGGCCAAATGGCTCAGTACATGGAATGTACGGGCATGTAAGGGGAATTCTAAAACATAAACATAAGCTTGAACTGATGGAAAAGAAACATATTGACCTCTTTTCAACTCACTCAACTCAACTCAATGAAACATAGTTCATTTAAACTTAGAGAAAAGAGGGCTCAACTCAATAATAAGATACTCAACTCTACATATTCAACTCAAGATAAATCTACAAGAAAAGATGCAATATTTGAAAAGCTTTTAAAACAACAGATAACAACTCAATGTATTGAAAAATACAATAATAACATGTCTTGTAAATATAAAATACAATATAACTCTGTGGGAGATTCTCTAACCGACACCCATCACTATGAGCTATGTGATGATACAACATCTAGCCTACGCTGCCAGAATTGTCCTATACTTTGTCGGGGTATACAACCTACTACTAAGTGGATCCATTAGTCTATGCTAAAAATAAATAAGGAATCATCTAAAAAGTATGACCCTTTCTACCCACATTGGCTACATGGTTTATGGAGGCTATAAGTTGTATGAACTCTCCCCCATATTGGTGCTTAATATTACTCCCAAAATATACTAGCTCATATTTTTTTTAAAACATACCTCTTTCTCTGTTTTGAGATTATTACTTAAAAATCATTCGCTTACAAGAGATGGTACTCAGAACTGCTCATGAAAACTCCTTCGGAAAATGGTGTTTCTTTTCTTCTTAAATGTAAAAACATTTTCTATTAGGAATACGTAGTTCCCATATATCATTTTAAATAAAATGAACTCAGCTCTCCTCTTCCTCGAACTCTTATGCTCATGTCTTTAAATAAGTTTTAAAAAGGTTTGCAAAAGACTTCTCAAAATAGGGTTCATGCAGAATTACGGGCATGAACTACTCAACTGAAGGACCTTCATGGGTAACATATAGTATTCCCACGACTAGGAATATAATCTCAAAAGGATTAGGAACTCAAGACATAGAACTTGAAGATACTACTCATCTAAAAAATAATCAATTTATGGAGTTCGTGCGGAATTTACGGGCATAAACGACTCGACTCAAGGGTCTACATAACAATACGAAACTCATGTATACGACTCTTCTAATTATCATACTTACTTCGTCAAAACTTAGCTCCAATCGATAATTGATTTCAACGGATTCACAATTGAACTTGAAGACATTCTTGAATTCTACTCTTAACTCTTTCTTGAATTTGAATTATGAATTCAAGAGTTATGATTCATGATATTAAGGATTTTGATGATAGTGTAGACTCGTGAATACATTATCCTCACTCTCATGCTTACTTACTTGAGTCTTGAAACAAGTTATTAGAAATTGTAGAAGACTCCTCAAAAGACTCAAAGGGACTTTCTCAAAAGCCTCGAAAGAACTCTAAAGACTTGACTCTTAACTCTACTCTTTACTCTTCCTTGAATTTGAATTATGAATTCAAGGATTATGAGTTGATATATAGGATTTCTTGATGATTGGATGTAGGTTGGATAGTAAAAATCACTAACTTTCATCTCAAGAATTCCTCAAATCCTCAACAAAACAAGATTTAGAATGAAACTTCAAGAACACTTATCAAGAACTCATCAAGAATTTAAATTGCTCAATATTTATGGATAGATTCGGAAAAGGAACTCATGAGTGGAGTGTGGGTGAACAAACCAAACACTATGGAAGCTTACATACCTCAAAGAACTGGGTTGTTGGCGAAATCTTGAATTTCATGACCGAACGCTTGAAACTTTGAACTTTTTCTCCTCTTGAATCTATTCTCTGAAACCCTAAATGCTTTTAGGGATGAATGAAACTGATTCTAACAAGTTTAGACCCTTAATTGGGTGTAATTCGCTTTTAGAATAAGTGGGGTAAGGAAAAGACTCAAATACCCCTCCTATTTTCGAGTAACTTTCCTTAAATGGACCACCTAAATTAAAAAGGGAATATCTCCCTCATACGAGCTCAAAAATTAGCAAACTTGGTGGCGTTGGAAATATGACTCAGAGATATTTCATTTGATATCGTATGGGTCTCCTAACTCATTCTGTGCTAAAAGTTATGGTTGAAATTGACCCAAAATTGAAAAGAACTTAGGAATGACTTGAATGAACTCTCTTCTAAAACCCTAAGCTTATTTGGATTTATGAAAAGTGACCCAAATCAGATTTGTTTAAAAAATATTAGTAAAATTCGTTTTAAGTTGATTGGGTAAGGAAAAGACCAAAATACCCCTCATATTTTCGGGTAACTTTCCTTATTGGACAGCGCAACTTCAAACGGGCATATATTCCTCATAAGATTTCAAAAATTTGCAAACTTGATGGTGTTGGAAAGAGGACTCAGAGATCTTTCTTTTGATATCTTATGGGTCTACTAACTCATCATGTGCTAAAAGTAATGGTCGTTTTAAGTTGACCCAAAACATAAAAGAACCTAGGAATGACTTGAAGGAATTCTCTTTAGTTATTTTTGGAACTCGAGGTGCTTTATCTAGCGACCTTAAAACTTAAGAAAAATTTAAATTCCTCGGTAAAATTTTACTCACAATGAAGAATGGTTCGAGTTTTAGCTCAAAAATTTTCTGGTGTGTTACACAGAGACTGGCGCGACGCGCTAGAAGTGTGCCAGAATTGCACCTCTGAAATTTAGGGGTTGGTGCCCTGCACCACTCAGTGCGCCAGGGTCGCCTTCCCCTGTCATGCTTTCGTCGTTTAACCCATTTGAGTTCCTTTAAGGTGTACCTATACTCCTTTTTTATTCTAACCACTCTAAACTACATCTAATCATTGAGAGATCCTTCATAACATGAATCATAACCCTTGAATTCATAATTAAAATTCAAGGAAGAGTTAAGCGTAATGTCTTGAGATTTCATTCGAGTCATTTTGAGAAGTCTTTTACAATCTTTTAAAACTTGTTTAAGACTTGAGTACTTAAGTTTGAGTATGAGGAGAGTTGAATTTCATTTTTCAAAATGAATATATGGGAACTAAGTATTCCCAAGAGTAAATGTTTTTACATTTAAAATGAGGGAAACGTCGATTTCCAAATGAGCTCATAGGGAGTTTTTGAGTATAATCTCTTTTAAGAGAACCTTTTGAGTAATAATCTCAAAGCTTGAGGATGAGGAAATGTTTTTAAACTGCATTTATTTTAGTAACCATGAGTTGAGGTTGAGTTTAGTAGAGTTGAAGTGAGTATGACTCTTTTTTTCCAAGTTCAAGCTTTCATGTTATGTTCAGTGTTTCCCCTTACATGCTTGTACATTCAATGTATTGATGTCATTTTGTCTGCATCATTTCATGATGCAGATACAGGTGATCAAGGTTATCAATAGGCGCTTTGTTGATACCATAGCAGTTTGAGTTATTTGGTGAGCCTCCGTTCTTGCGGAGGATCCCTTATTTATTTCCATTATTTAAGTTTTGTTAGGATGATCGGGGGTCTTGTTCTGAAATCCCTCATAGTATTAGAGGCTTCATAGATAGACAGTAGTATTTAAGGAGTATTTCTTTCATTTCCGTTGTTAATATTTTAAAGACTTTGAGTTGAACACTTATGTTCATTTGAGTATTTTGAGTTAACTACCTTACTTATGAGTTAATTTTTTTGTGTGATTCTATTTCACTTTATTAAGTCTTCTACTGAGAGTTGAACCAAGCCAAGAGTTCGCTTGGGCCAGCAATGGTTCTTGAGTGCCATCCACGTCCAGGGTGTAGGCTCAGGGCGTGACAACTATGATCGAAATCTCAGAGGCAAATACCGTCCTAATTAATGTTTATTAAGGGATGTGTAAATAGCAAATTCGACAAATATTTTGAAGCGGAGAAAGTATTATTTTTTTATACTTCCAATAAATAATCAAAATGCAAGACATAATTTAGTGACTCCCTTTTCTTTATTGATGTTCAACTACATATACATTCGCTTCAATTTTATTTTTGTTTATTACATTTTGCAAATATTTATAGATTAATTAATTGTACTTCTAATCAATAGCCACTAACCATGCCATTACCTATCTATTATGATTTTTCATAGTATCTCAAATATTAATTAATACAACATTCTACGTATTATTTTACCATTTTCATGGCAAGCATGTAGCCTCACAGAAGACAGGCCACGAGAGCAAATTAAGATACATTCTTCTTCAAATTTGGAGAACTTCATACGAGTTACATAGTATTACATAATTTTAAACCATGCATATATATTATAAGCTAACAACGGAAGTCATAAGAATGACTAGTGCTCACTTCGATATTTTTTGTGGCTCATTCGTCGCAAAAAACACTTACCTTTTTTGGGTGGCTACATGAGCCGCCAAAAAGAGTCATCACTTAAAATTACATTTCTTGTCGTGGTTGTTAAAAGTGGAGCTAACTATTGGAAGGGGTTTAATTGAATCTCTTTAGTTGCGATATAATATTGAGTAAATAAGATAAAATAGTTTTGTATATGTAAACATTGTTAAATTCCCTTAACATTTAGGGAACTTTTAGTTTCATAGTAAAAGTGATTTAAAAATTAGTTTATGCCACAATTCAAATTTCAAGTTAAACATTGTTTTTTGGATTCTCTCATTAGAAGTAATAGAATTTCTAGTTGTGCTAATCGAAGTTATGTTATTTTTGTGTGCAGTGCTGACAATAGATACTACAAAGATTAGATGCGAGGTGATGCTAATTGTTGTTTAGGGAGTTCTAGTGCAAACTTCCTTAGCAAGGAAGCTTCCCTACAATATATCCATTATTACCCAATTTACCTAACTTCAATGGTGAATTCAACCAAATTATAGGAGGTCTTGGTGGAGGCGGTGGCGGTGATGGGGATGGTGGCGGAGGTGGTGGAGGTAGTGATGGGGGATTTGGTGATGGATTTCGATTTGGCGAGGGTCATTGATTGGGTAAAAATGATGGATTTGGCCAAATTGTAGGGGGCCTAATTGGTGGAGGTGGTGGTGATGGTGGAGGAGGAGGAGGTAGTGATAGTGGATCTAGTTTTGGCATTGGATATAGCGATGTCACGGCTTCGGTGCAAATGGTGGTGGAGGCGGCGGTAAAGGTGGTGGTGAAGGAGGAGGTAGTGAAAGAGGATCTGGTTTTGGCATTGGATATGGTGAGGGTCATGGATGGGGAGAAAACGGAGGTGGTGGTTGATTAATAACGTTTCAATGACACTACATCCAATTCTAAGCATCGACGATTGTTAATCAATATATAACCCAACTAAATGAGTTGGGGTCGAATCTCATAGGGAACAGTACGTGTTTAAGATTCAATAGGAAAGTGTGAACATGGTCAAATCAGTCATAGCAATAGACATTATTGAATAAAAACATAATTCAAATCAGGGGTGAGACGAATGTCAAATGGGGGATTTTGGTTTGAAATTATCCACTACAACAACAACAAACAATACGAAATAACAATAATGAGACAGGTTCTTGGGATGTGATTCGATTATAGGCTAATGTAGACAAATGGGTAATTGCAACTATTAGAAAATAGCTAGATATAAGTGAGTAAGCTAGACTATAGAAGAGGTAAATTTTCTCTCGAACAATTTACCCCGAAACAAGTTGATTTCTCTCGAATATCAACAAGCATGCAAAATAAGAACATCCCACACCTTAGTCCATTCACTCTCTCGAGCTGAATGTTTGGAATTGGGTTTAGGATTCACTCTCTCGAGTTGAACCCATGACAACCTAATACCCATTGAACCTCTCTCTCGAGCAAGCCAAAACACAAGGGTAGAATTGTATTTGCAACTACAATTCTTAAATTAAACCACATTTAATGATTGAACTCACTTCTGAACAACATTTAAACTAACAATTAGCAATACCCATACACTAAATCAACCCATAATCACAACCCAAGAATTTGGGTTTTAGCTAGACATCATAAAAAGATGAAAATCGTTACCAAATTAAGTTTCAATCAACTAGGTAAGACCCACTTCCAATTCAAAGAATCTCAAAGACCCACTTCCAATTTCTCAAAAGTGAAAAACTTCAATTCTTCAAAGCTAAGGGAAAACTAGAGAAAACTTCTCACAGTTCAAAACTTAGAAATTATGTCTCAGATAGTCTAATTCCTCCTAAACAAAATGTTCAAAAATGTATTTATAGTCGCCAAAAATGTGTTGTGAAGAGTCACTGGGAGAAGTTAGTCGGGCACGCCGAACCACTCGGCGATCCTCCCTTTGGTCATTTAATCGTCTTTTTGCCTTAGCCTTCAGCATCCTCAAGGTCTGTGACTTTGGGAGATCCAACAATGCATCGGGGAACCACTTGGTGATCTGCCGACTGCTCCTTTCTCTCGCCAACTTGGTTCTTTCCTTCAGGGATTAGCACATGATGTTTTAAACGTAATCAACCACCAGTATTTTGGTTCAAGTGCAATACGATCATGTGTAATGATATAACCCAACCAAGGGTTGAGATCGTTCCCACAGGGAGCGACTTTAAGAATTAATAGAAAAATAAAATCTAGTTCTAATTAGTCATAGCTATAGATATTAACAATTATAAACATACTAAATTTAAGGGGTGACGCAAGCGTCAATTATCAATAGGGGTTTGTGTTAAGCTAATGAACAAAAACAACAAAGATATAAGAAAATGAGATAGGGAGATAGGATTCTTAGAATGTGATAGGAATACGAGATAAACAAGACTATCGGGTACATTCTTTTGGTGGTAGATTGTTGAGTATTTGTGACTAGGCTAGACTATAGTGGTAGTAAATTCTCTCTCGAGCAACTTACCCCGAATCAACTCGATTTCTCTCAAATACCGAGTTGCCACATTAAGCACAGTCTCCGCCTTAGCCAATTCACTCTCTCGAGCTAAATGTGTGGGAGAAGGACTAGGATTCACTCTCTCGAGATGAACCCAAGTCGACCCAATACCACCGGCTATCAATTTAGTAGTCTTAGTTTTACGACCTCTCTCTCGAGCAAGCTAAAAACACTAAGATGAAATCGTATTTGCAACTACAATCCCATTGAGTTCATACTCAACTGCTAAACGAAATCACATTTAAACAACAAATAAACCATCAACAAGCAAGATCCAATAGATAATTTAACCCATATTCACAAAATCACACCCCAAGAATTGGGGTTTTAGCTAGACATGTAAAAGAGATAAAACTTTATACCAATATAAGTTTCCATCAACTGGGTATGAAGAATTAAGTCTTAAAACACGTCAAGAGTGAAGATTCTTCGAGACCCACGTCCAATTTCTTGGAGTTGAAACCCTTTGAATCTTCAAGGTCTTAGAACAAAGTCTCCAAAACCCTCTAAAACTTAAAAGTGAAAATCTTCTAAGTCTCAATAATAATTGTCTATTACTTCATACTAAGTTAACAATTTAAACAAGTATTTATAAAGTTTGAAAATTTGTGTTGCAGCGGATCACTAGGCGCAGTTAGTCGGGATCGCCAATACATTCGGCGATCGGCCTTTTGTTTGATTTCATCGCCTTCTTGATTTAGCCTTCAGCATCTTTGCGCTTTGAGTCGTTGGGCGATATAGTACTGCTTCGCGGAACTACTCGGCGACACGCCGACTACTCCATGTCATCGCTAACTTGATATTTCCCTTCAGGGCTCAGCACACTGGAACAAAAGGTGATCTCGAAGCCGATCGGTGACTAGCCAACTGGGCTCGGCAATCTTCAGGCCTTCATTTCTTCGTTCTTTTCAGCCGCCTTGTTCCTTCTTGCCAAGTTGTGTCCATGCTTTGCCTCAAACTCCAAATACCTGAAACTTAAGGGTTTTCATCAAAGATTGAGACAAAATATGCATTTGAGGACACTAATTCTATCAAAATATAGCCCTAAATGAGTCCAGTTTGTGGACTCATCAACACCCCCAACTTAAACTTTTGCTTGTCCTCAAGTAAAATTCAAGTTCAGCAGTTCAAACAGGATGTCTCAAATAGTGCTACATAATACTTGTTCATGAATGTACATAACAAGACTCAATTTACTCAAACAAGGATCAATTTTGTACCCAAAGATTCAAGTTGTGACACACTATAACCAAAGATTCTCAAGATCGCAATGCTTGCTTCAAATGCAAGTTCAAGCTCAACAAAAGTATTCGAATGCCCTCACACAAAGGATGATTCCATATTCACACCCAAAGGTTTAATCATTTAAAGTTCTGTAATCAAATGCAACGCTCACTCTCTCAAAAAGAAGAACACTATGCATGCTTTCACCCATAGGTTTGCTCGTATTTTCCAATCGACATTTGTTTCAGGTCACTCAAGATCAAAAAGGTCTTTACAAGGCTTGTAATGGGGCTGAGTGCAAAGGTATGGTCATTTAGGCTCAGTGACTTTCATCATCATTAAATGTGGTGCTCACAACACTCACTTTCCTCTTCTTTCATCAATTTCGTTAGTTCTCATAAGTCATCCCATTATTCACTCTCCATGGATTGTTCGGGAACCCTATTTCTTTTGTATTTTATTCCACAACTTTTCTTTTTCATTCTTTTCTTCTCTTTTTTTTATATGGAGGGGTTCCATTTTTCTCAACACCATAGGTTAAAGGAGACTTTCCTTGCACTTCAGAATAAAACATTTTTGGGGTTTTATTTCCGACTTAAGTCGCCTCTGTCCCGCTACGGCAGGACCTATCTCGCTACGGCGGCCCCGCTACAGTGGCAGTCATCCCGCTATGGCGGCATGCACAGAGATAGAATGCTATAATTTAAATTCCAAACCCCCATTTCACAACACACCTTCAACCCTTGACATTCAAAAACCACTTGTTCACGCTAAGATCATTTTCAGGACTTCTACTCGCCTGAATTCAATTCCATAAAGTCGTACGGGTTCTTAACGTCTTAGCTATCTACTCCTGCAATCGAATTCCTTATTAAATCATCCAATCATTACAAGATTTCCCTAGACTCAGATGACTCCGATTTCGTCCAAATCTGGACTAGGCTAGGAAATCCCAAGTTACTACCAAAAAGTTTTCTGACCCCAATTATTTCCCCATTGGCTTTTACCTAATGACAGAAATCAGGTCGTTACAAGAATATTATTTGAACAACCTAAATTGGTGTTGGCATCACAAGGTTCAACAAATTGTGGGAGGTCTAGTTGGAAATGACGGCAAAGCTAGTAATGGTGTAAACGGTGGCAACAACAAAGGATGGAGAGGCAGTGGAGACTATAATTTAGTTTTTTTAGTTGAAACTATATGTGCCCTCAGTGTTTGATGATTTCTTTAAAGAAATCACTTTTGAGTTTTGTTCTATCAGTAAGATTTGGGTTTTCTGGAAACAAGATTTTAATTGGTCTATTTTTGCTAGATTAGAGTAATTATGTTTGTTCGGATGGTTGTTACTATTGTTTCATAAAGAAAAATATTGTATCGCATTGCACTTTTTAGGAGAAAATAAGGTTTGATATACCCTCAACTTTGTCATTTAGAGTTGATATACTCCTCGTTATTAAAGTGGCTTAAATATACTCATACTATTATAAAAATGCTCACATATATACCATTTCCTCTAACGAAAGTGAAAAATAAAAAAATTTAGATTATTTTTCAAAATAATTAATTCAAAAAAAATCCATGTAGGAATATATTTGATTCTTCTCACACGTATGTTATATGACTCCTTTGATTCAATGATGATTTGAATTTATTATTTTGATGGTCAAATTTATTTTCCACTAATTTTCTTGTAAAATTAATTATAGATGCCCCAAAGTTTTTTTTTACAAATACAAAAACTAGATTAAAACCACATTACTTCTCCACTATTATTCTCGAGTTTTCTTTACCTTTTGTTTTAATTCCTTTGAGAGTATCTGAAAAAATGATTGATGAGAAGAAGAAAAGATCAGTCTTTCGTAATGTTAGCTTTCAAATTGAACCTTCTAAAGGTGAAGATAACTGTTACACCATTTATAAACCATAAAAGGTTAGTACATATCATGCAGAAGAACCAACTAGTGATCCCTACAAACTTAGCCGTAAATACCAGAAGAGGCTATATGGATGGCTAGCTGAAAGGAGACAGTGTGAAAATAGAGCATTTGACATGGTAAATACAACTTTTTCTATGTTGTATTCTTTTTATCCTAATGTCAAGATTTGCTAGTTTCCTTAAGTACGTACACAAATGCACTATATATATTCATCTATCTAGCTATATATGTTTGTTGCTCAAATGGAAGGTCTCAAAATTACCTCCAATATGTATGACATTTTCTTTTCTTTATGTCATGTTCCAAATTGGGATTTACTAACTACCTATCGTGAATCCTCCACTTAATTATATTATCACTTATTTTAACTTTTCTTTCTCCTAAAAAAAGAATCACAACATTTGTTTTGTGTGTGGTAGGTGATAAGTAAACCTATTTTCTTATTTCAGACTGGAATGAGATGAAGTTGTAACTACTAAACAACAACAATACTATCACATTCAAAACTTATTTGGATTTTATATTTTATATTTTTCGTTAGTTATTTAAAATTATATATAGCTACTTTTTAAAGTAAGGACCAACAAATCTCTAACTAATGATATATCAAGAAAAATGAGAGCTGGTAATATTATTACTTTGTAATGTCTGTAGTTTGAACTTTGTAAAATCATATATATATAAATGGTTCTTAACAAAAATCTTATAGGATTGCAGTATTACTATCATAAGACCAAACAATATCGTTCTATTGTGAAGGTATGAAAATATGTATTCAGAGATTTATCCAAACTTGAAGTAGATCAAGAAACCACTGAAGTAAAAGAGGTAAGCCTTTACATTAATGGTGTAAAAAATGAACCCAAACATAGATAACCAGCCTAGAATTTTAAGGGTTGGGCTCAAGATAATTTGAATTGGGTTCAATCTCAACCCATTCAAGCCTAACCCATTTTAAGAGAATCCTCAATTGAGCCCAATTCAATCTCCAATTTCAATCCGTTTTAAAACTCTTTACTAAGATATGTTCCTATATTAAATGTATGAATTATTATCTATTTAACATCTTTTAGGATTTATCTATCCATTTGTTACTTTTTTTAAAAAAAAACTTGAGTTGAAATTCGAATTGTGATTACAAAAGTTAAATATCACTATGTTAAAATTATTCAGAATAATCGGGTCAAATTGGGCGGGTCAAGACCCAACCCATTTTTTGGCCCATTTGAACCCAACCCATTTGAGCCCAAAGTAAACTTGGGCGGGTCAAGACCCAACCTGATTTCTATTTCAACCCATTTTAATATCTCTAATTTCAACCCAACCCGCCCATTTGACACCCCTACTTTACATCATTTGCATTTTGTTGGACTACTATAGCTTATTTGACCAAGTTTCTTTTAAAGAAATGATTACCTAGACTTTCCTTGCATATATGAAAGAAGTGATATTCACAACGACTTCCTAATCTACATGACACTAACTTTTATTATCACATCAATTAAGCACCAAGACACTTATAACTAAATTGTCTTTATTAATCCATAGGTTGGGGTTGTTGAAACATGCTCTATGAAATGGAAAGAAGAATGTTCCATCTCGAAGAGGGAGTCTACAATAAAGAAACACAAAAGCAACAACTCTGACAAGAATAAGGTGAAATTTTTTCTTGTTAATACAAGGAACAACCTAATTGGTGTTGGCATAGGTCATCACGAGGTTCATGGATTCGACAAGAAATTGTGGGAGGCCTTGTTGGCAACGGCGGTTATGGAGTAAGTGAAGGTGGATTTGGGGCAAATAGTTGTGACAATGAAAGAGGGAGAGACCTTGGTAGAATTTGAATATCCCAACATTTGTTTTTCATATTTTATTAGATTTTTAAGTAAAAGTATTTGTACCCCAAGTATTTGATGAATTTCTTGACAGAATTTACTTTGTGTTTTGTTCATCAATAAGATTGGGTTTTTTGGATACATGATCTTAGTTGTTCTATATTTGCTAGATTACAATATGTAAAATTCAATCAAACTTTGTTTATTTTAATTGTGTATGCCAAATCTAAATCTCAACAATTTTAAAAGGAGTGAGGAAAATTACATGAATTTTTTATATCAAATAGACAGAAAGCAAACCTCAAATGGCATATACTTTTATTTAATAGTCAAATTCCTTCAAATCCACATAATCAAGACATGTTGGATTGAGGCAAACATTCTACTGACTTTTACTTACAATCATTCTCTCAAGGAAATAGCAAAGTGGACAATGTTATGTTGGTTAATAAATAGGGTTCTTTATTATTTTCTAGTTTGTGATAAGTGAAAAAAATATTATTCCAAAAATATTTATATAAACATTCCAAATTAATAACCTGATAATTTGGAACAAATCCAATTTTTGAGTAAAAATTTATGACCATTTTAGTAACTTGATACAGTGCATTGACGAATTAGATGACGAGAAAACATTAAAAAGGGTCCTTTTTGTCCTTTTACCTTTAAGAAAACCCTAAACAAATTTCTTGACTAGTGAAAGGCCCAAACCAATCAAATTTTTATTTCTTAATCTAACAGCATCTTCTCTCACAAGCCCTAAGGCAAAACCCTAAGGAAAAATCAAAGTAGAAGACTTACATTCAAGATTCTTTCAATATTTTGCAAGATTCTTCTTCAAGGTAAGTCCTTCTTCAAGAATCCATTCTTTCCAACTCAAATTCCTCCATACGATTCTGAATCACTAATGAAAATCCAAATTCTTGGCCGTAGAGATTTCAAGAAACTAATTAAAGAATCTCAAGAAAGGTTTTCTTGATTGTTCTCGTTCAAGCTAGGGTTTCAAGACTTCTAATCAAGTTCTTCTTCAAGATTCTTCAAGAACATTGTTCTTTCAGGTATATAAGGTTATTCATAGTGTTGGACTAGTTCGTCCTCACACCCTACATCTCAATTCAGTAAGAAATCATCACATCTAAAAGTTCTAGTCGTAGTTCCTGATATTTGAATTCAGTTCTTCAACAATTGAGGTTTTGATTCCTATTTTTGCATATGAATCTTATAATGTTGTTCATGCTTAGTATCACATGAACACTATTGATTTAGTAAAGTTATGTTTTCAAAGAAAATTGCATGAAAGTTCCTCATATATTGATTTTGGGTGTGAAAAATAAGTTCATGAGCATACGTTTTAAAAGTGTAAGTTTTGAAGAGAATCCTTGAAAAGGGAACCAAATGTTTTCAATGTACTATTTGACAATCGAGAAAAAGAAAGAATATGCTTGGTGTTTATGAAAAGTAGTTTAGTAAAGTAAAAATCCGTTTCTTTGTAAAGGGTGAATTGAGCATAATTGATATTTTATTATTTTGGGAGTAGTATCGAGCACCGAATTGGGTTGGAGTATTTTATAACTCAAAAGTCTCATAAAACTACGTATCCAGCATAAGAAAGGATAGCATTGATTCGTCGTGCGACTCATCACTGCCTCTGAGAAGGCCTAGATCCATAGTTACAGTATCATCTTATACCCCGGCAAGGTATAGGATGGCCCTTGCAACGTGGGCAAAAAGTTGTATCATTGCTAGGCTCATAGTAATGGTTGTCAGTTAGAGAATTTCCCCATAAAGTAAAGCATACTATTTTCATATTGTTTTATTGCATATCTTACTGTAAAGTTTACATGGTTTTCACTTCATGTTCATGTATTGATTCATTTAAGTTGCTTTCAGTCATTCAGTTCAGTTGTTTGTCTATTTATAATTAACTAGGTAATGTGCATGCGCTTCGCACTGTCATAAATAATTGAATTAAGCTAAGGAATAATCCTTTACTAATATCTGCATATTAAAAATATTAAAGAGCTAGGCTCTTCAAAAAACAAATATTAAGAGTATTCTAATATGAACTATAATACTCTACCTTTTCACAGTAACTTTATCTCGTTCCATACCTTTCTTGTAGATTTATCATTCAAACCATAGACGTGTGACATTATATAAAAACATAAAATGATACAATTTATCCAAACATTATATTCATTAAAATAAAACAGTACCATACAATACAATACATTATGAAACAACACATAACAATCATCCAAATAGACATTGTAATATAGCAAAAATAGAACAGTTAATATCTTGTTTCCAGAAAACCCAAATCTTATTGATAGAACAAAACCCAAATCTTATTGATAGAACAAAACTCAAAGTGATTTCTTTCAAGAAATTCATCAAAACACCTAGGGCACAAATAGTTTTAACTAACAAAACTAAATTATTGTCTGAAAACATGAAAAACCAATGTTGGGATATTCAAATTCTACCACTATCATCTCTGCGGCCTCTCCCTCCTTCGTTGCTGCCACCATATGCACCATTACTAGCTCTGTCATTGTCGCCAACTAGACCCCCCACAATTTGTTGAACCTTGTGATGCCAACACCAATTTATGTTGTTAATCCGTTATTAAATAAAATTGTACAATGATAAAAAAAATTATTCTAATGATGAGATTTATCGATTTCTAATTCCTATATTTTATATAATAGTTTTTTTTGTAAAATAATTTTTTTTGTCTAATAGCTAGCGTAACATTAACTTACCTTGTTTTTGTGTTTGACATCCTTGTTCATGAGGTTGTTCATTGCTTCACCGAGAAACTTTTTGACCTCCCTCTTGCAACAGTTGTTGTTTTTCTGTTTCTTCGTTGTAGAATTCCTTTTCAAGATGTGTCACGACCCGGGAGCACCCCCAAGTCGTAACACGGCGTACTCGACCCCGAAGGGGTCTTATACAAGCCACATAGTCATTCATTGCATTAAATAATGAAAATAGTGCGGAATAAAAACATATTTATTTACATCCACA